>JBBMJZ010000074.1:4251561-4265353 GCA_037833815.1 Zingiber zerumbet
CCCAAGAGCAAAACCATGAGGGCTTAGGCCCAAAGTGGACAATATCATGCCATTATGGAGATATCTAAATTCTTTTCAATCCAACAGTTTTCCTCTTGGTGGTTAGTCGTTAGTGCTAGTCTAGCATACTGTTCAGTTTCTGACTCTTCTAAATATGAGTCATTCCAAGTTGCTTTGAGATTGTTGTGTCTAGTTTTCTTTTCTCCTTCTTTTTGTCCATAAGTCTAGGATAGTTGTCCTTAATATGACCCTCCTCATTTCAGTTGTAGTATTTAACTTTTCTTGTCCTTTTTTTTATTTTTGCAACCTATTTTTCATTAAATTTGTTAGTTCTAAAAAATTTATTGAACTTTCTTACCATGTATACCTCTTCATTTTTGTCGAGGGATGACTCTGAATCCGGCTAGTTCTTCTTGGCTTGTGGTGTTAGGTTCTCAGTATTCTCTTCATTTCTTAGACCTGCACATCTTGACTTGTGTAATTCAAATATAGAAAAATGTTCTTCTAACCTACTTACCTCCAAAATTTTTAAAATATAGTATGAGTTTATAATCGAGATCCACTCTTGAATTTTTGAAAAAGCATTTAGAGTGTATCTTAGTGAGTTTCAATTCGTTACTATTTCACCAAGGTTATTGAGGTCAGTTATTAACTCTTTCAATTTGGCATGCAGTTGTGCCACCTTTTCACTCTTTTCCATCAAGAGGTTACTTAGCTGATTTCTAAGCAAATTTTGTCTTCTTAGTTTGACATTCGAGGTTCCTTTATGAAATTTTAGGAATTTCTCTCAGAGTTCTTTGGCAGAGTCGTAGGCACGTACCGATCCAATTGACTTCTTGAGATGATAATATGCTTAAAAGATGGAACTCAGCCATACTGTTTGCCATGAACTCGATATGCTGCTTCTTGTTCCATTGGTGCTCTTCTTTTTCTTCTTCGTTCTCTCCTTTGGGTGCTTTAAAACTATATTTAATAGTTAATAATATGTTAAAATTGATTTTGAAAAATACCTCCATTCGACGCTTCAAAAACGTAAGCTCCCTCTCAAACTTTGGTAGGTGGATGCTTATTCTACCATCTTCCTTATTGTTTTAGTCAGCGATTAGTCCTTCTAAGGTGGTCAAACTCTAATACCACTTGTTAGGATCGGTAGACCAACTAAAGGGGATGAATAGCTTGCAAATAAGATTTTGATTTCTCTTGCTAGCTTTCTTTAGCAAGGACACACTGATTAAGTAAATAAAAAAAGACAAATGAAAAAAAAAGACAAAGAAATTTACTTGGTTTACAACTAGATAGTTGATAATCTAAGACAATGGTAGTGCACTAAGATCTCCTTTTTCGACAAAGGTTGGAGGAGGAAAAGCCCCTTACATAGTTAAGAGTATAGACTTGAAAACCAAATTACAGAGGTTAAGAATGAGTGTGTTATTAAACTTCGAGCTTAAGAGCTCTTTTTATGGCCTCCTAGTCGAAGCGACTGTTTTACCGATGTGGCCATCCTAGGCACCTCCATTGAGTTGACTCTTATCCTCGTCACAATAGTGCTCTGACTAATTTAGCAGCATTGAAGGCTCCTCGGTTCATCGGAGGTGCTTCGGTTCTACTGAGATGGACTATGTTGGTGCAATTTACACTAATGATCTAACTCAGGTTTTGATGAATGTCAAGTGGATTAAAGTTAGAGTATTTGTGATCTAATTACTTTACTAAGTGTACAGGAGTTGACGGGTCTGGAGGACCTGACACCAGGCTGAAATCTAGCTAGGTCCGTGGGACCCGATAGCTGGTCCGAAGTCCAGATAGGTCCGCGGAACACGATATTTGGCGGAAAGTCCAGTTGGGTCCATGGGACCTAACAACCGGCCAAAGTCTAGTTAGGTCCACGAGACCTGACAACTGGCGGGAAGACCTTGTGGGTCAAAAGAAAGTCAAGCGACTGCAGTTGTAAGTATGAGATAAGCAACTGGAGGAGAGATCCAGTGAGGACGCATTCCCAGTTGAGGGAGCTATAGACGTCAGTTCAACTTAGATATATTTGGTAAACCTAAGTTGAGACCTTAACTAGATCCTGGTCTTAAGGAGACAAGATCTAATTACTACTATTATCTTGTTGTATTGTGTTAACTTTGTTTTGTAGGATAATCATATTTTTTGTTGCCTACGACTAACTCTTTTTTTGTAGGGAAGGAAGCTGAAAAAAGGATGTCTGGGCGCTCGGAAGAGTCCGAATGCTCGGAAGGGATCCGGGCGCCTAGACTCCTAACACCTGGAGTTGGTCCGGACACTCAGACTAGCCTTACCCGGGTGGCCTGCTAGGCACCTAGGTGGTCTAGGCGCCCGGAGCTGGTCCAAGCGCCCGAACCAGAAAAAATATCCAGAAGCTGGGTTGGAGTGCGACGACTGGCCGGACCCACATCAACGGTCAAGGCGCCCAGATGTTGATAAACTTTATGGATAAAGTTTCAATGAGAGATCACCATGTCAGCAATGATTCAGGCGCCTGGAGGGGTTCCAGGAGCCCGGAATGGACCTATATAAAGGCCTTCAACTAGCAGCTTCAGAACAATAATTGCTACAATTTTCATTCTTGCGCGTTGCTCCGAAAAGGCTCCGACAACACTGAAAGGCTGCTCCGAAGTTCAAATTTTCTTTCTGTTTGTCGGTAACATTTGTATTTCAGTTCTTGTACTAAATTTTTGTAATCCATTTTTGAATTGATAGTGATTATCAAACGAAAGCACTCGATGAGTGCGAACCTTGTAGTAGGAGTTGTCAAAGACTCCGAACCAAGTAAAAAATTACTTGTGTTAGCATTTGAATTTTCGTATTTTCTTTCCGCTGCGTATTCTTGATTTTTAAAAAAGCGAAGATCGCTATTCACCCCATCCCCCTCTAGCGACTTTACGATCCAAGAAACTCCACTATTGATCTTCGTAGCAACGACTCCAATTCTTTGGAGGCATCTCGAGTAATTAGAGACACCTCAAGTCCATCTACGACAACAACTCCTCTGTGCATGCTAGGCACCTGAGATCTATCGAGGCGCCTCAAGTCTTCAGATCATCAGGGCACCTCCATTCTCGGAGGTGCCTCGAATGGTCAACTTTTGAGTTGACCATTTTTTTAACTCCACTCGCTTGGGTGATGCTCCGTTCATCTAAAATTTAGCTCACTCGAACCCAACTCTGACTTTCTCTCCGAGTAGACTTCCTCCCAGCTTCTCACCCCTCGAATACACCACATGCATCCTTGCTCCACCAGTATACTCTTTAGCAGCTTCTCGACCCTCAGATGCACCAAGCTCATCGACTTCCTTCCCGTGACATCCTTCTCGCTCACTACATCTTTTGCTCAACTTCTTGTGTTTCTATGTCCTTATACGCTTAAACACAAGGCATCAAACACATAGAATCTAACTTAACTTGGTTGATCAACATCAAAACTAATCCGGGGTACTTACATGTGGTCCATAGGAGAGGGGTGTGGTGACCTAACCCTGATGGCTATCTCATTTTCCCCATCGGATTGAGACTACAGAGTCATCTCCCTCACACCTATTGAAGAACACGCCCTACAACTAATTGGTGTTTTGATCTTCAAATTCTTCGCATGACAATAAGGATGAGGATGTCTCTGAATTCAACTGTAAATGTATAATTTATGTCTTCATGCTTCCGCTTTTGTTTTATGCATATTAGTTATAAATCTTTGAGAAGATCCTATGTTGGATCGTTGAATTATTTCCTTAATGATTCTATGTTGTTGCACAATCCTAAATAGGGATTGTAAAATTTCTATCATATTTCACTTATGGAAGTTTCATAATTCCAAAAACACTTAGCACATTCTCATTGTCCCTCTTTTATCAGTAGTCGACTACTCATTCATTAGTAGTCGACTATTATAGACAGTTGAGTAGATGCTACATTCATGATCAAGCTTATAACTTATCAACCGTCTATTAGATTTTCTTTGTTCTGACATGACCATTACACACTCGTTGTGTCCATTTCAAAACTCATAGCTCTCTATTTGAATTATGGAATCCATGTATATGAACATAATTAAAGTCATGACAATGTAAGTAATGTACTAGAAGAATTATGAGAGCTCCAAGATATAATCGGAGGACTCACCGCTCGAAAAAAGTCACTATTGGAGCAAAAATAGATCCTGCAATAACAGATGGATCATATCCAGCAGGAATATAACAGGTACTACAATCAAATGGAGAACCAGGTGTTAGAACTACAGGGTGAAATAGTACTCCTCGGTGATCAAAATATGGTCTTACTTAAAGCTATTGAGCAGCAAGAAGGAGAAGACAATAATGGGGAAGAGGAAGAGGGCATCAAAGAGGACCCTATGGAAGATGAGGAGTTAGGAGGTGGGGAAATAATAGACTAGGCAATAGATAACTATGAGTTAGAATAGAGTGCTTCATTATGTTATGTTATGTGTTTAGTTATTAAAATCATTTAAAATGATTTTCTGTACTCTGTCCTAGCATTAAGTTACACATCCCAATAGCTATTCTTAAAATATCACGATCTTATAGGAAATGACACCATGAGCAAATCGTAACACACACTACGCTTTTCCAAGAAAAAATAACAACGAAGCAGATGATAGTGAACGACCACCATCAAGATCACCAAATGACAATGAAACAGGTGGTAGTGAACAACCACCACCCATAGCACAAGGCTTAAGTCGCGAGGACCTAATGCTATAGCAATAATAGTGGCGACCACACTTTAATGGTTTGTAAACTCAACCCCTAACTAACTACCACCACCAGTCCCTTAGTTCAATGGGACTAAATTACACTATTATGAGTCTCTTCAGAGGGTAAGAGTTCCGAGTTTCGATGGGAACTCAGACCCAGAGGTGAGACAAAACTGGTTGAAGAAGAGAAGTCAAAAGTCACTAATATACTAATATGCTGCAAGATGTCCCTCAAGATATTGAATCAACTCAAAAGATGAAATTCAAGGTGAAGATGAGATAGTTTAGAAGACTTTCTTGTAAGAGAGACCTGGGCACTCTAGTGATGGATGTACGGGACTAATGATGGGTTGGGATACCTTGAGTTTCTTCAGCGTGCTGAGGACATTGACGCAGCCCCATATGGGTATTCAATAAAGAAATTATCTATCCCCAAGGGGTGACATAGTTATTTCCTGTATGGATGTTACTGCTTGTAAGTCTGGATCGATTCTTAACGGGTGTGGAATGTCTCGTTAGTTGTCTTAACCTCTCGTTGCATGCATTGCTATTGTTGGATGAAGTCTCTCGTGATTTACCTTCCTTCCAAACAGTGAAGAGTCATCTTGAGGGGCCGCTGAGATGACAATTTCACCTTTTTACGGTCAATAATAAAATTAGCCATCAGGATCAAATGGATATTATTGGCATTTCTCCTTTTGTTCATGATGTTTTAGATAATACCGACTTTGATAAGGGAACCCCTGATTCAAAGTGGGGCTCTGTTCGTGCTGGGATGGGCATCCAGAACCTTTGCAATTAGAGTATGTTGCAGTTGGAAATGAAGGCCGCTGGAAGAAAAACTATCGAGGGAATTACTTTAAGTTCTACTATGCCATAACAGCGGATCACCCAATATTAAGATTATTTCTAATTGTGATGGTTCATTTAGCCCATTGGATCATCCTGCTGATTTTTATGTTTATACCTCAGCTAGCAATTTGTTTAAGAGAAATAATCAATTTAATAGCACATCACGAAAGGCTTAGTAGAATCTTTTTGGAATGCAAAAGAAGGTCATTGGACAGTTGTTGACTTAGAGGAGGCATTTGACACACTTATTCTAATACATCAACAGGAGCATTTTCTACCTATCTTTTTTTTTTGTTTTTTAGAGTACTTAAACGTGTTAGTTTATATATAGTATGCATCTATCTACAACAAGCAATTATCAAATTGATATAAGATCATATTCCTTCTAGACTACATCTAATATTATTCTAACTCAATGATTGATGCAGGAGGATTTGAAAATTTTTGTTACTATTTTTGATTTTTTTTTTTTTTGGTAAATTTTAGTTTTTTTATATTTAAAGTATTTTTAATAATTTTTATTTTTAGTATTTTTAGATTTTAAACCGGTTTAGAATTTTATATATTAGAATTTTTTTTTCTTTACTTTATATTTTAAAGTTTAGAGTTTATATGTGTCAGTAAGACGTTAAAGAAAATTTTTAAATTAATAATATTTTTAATAGTATCATTTATTTTTTTCTATTTCATTATATTCTTCTAAATTAATAATTATTATCCCATCTGCCGTCCTTTCTACCATTATAACACCTACAACTATAACAATTTTAATTGTTCCATTATATAATAATTTTGATCCAATTGAATGGAAAACCAATGATGTATAATTTTATTTTAACCCTTTGTGTCTAATTATACTTTCTACGTGTAGTAGTTACAATAAATATTAGAATAAGAGTATTTTTAAGATGACAAAATATGATGGGTGTTATCTTTATTTTTTTTTTTAAATACTCGACATAAAATGATAATAAAGGATGTGAGCTTTATGGTTCAGAGAACGGAGATCGGATATTCTGTCCATAAAATTACTTCTTATGTTTCATTCATCGTCCCAATTCATCATCCATAGTTCTAGTCATGGCTCCGATCAACACTATAACTTTTAAAAAGATGAACCCAAAGGATTGCCATTAACATGATCAGCATCGGAATCCAGTCGGATCTGAGTAAACTTTCGTCCGTCGTCGATTTGAGCCTCTACTCAGATTCGACCGGATTTCGGCGCCGATCGTGCCGATGACAACCCCTGGTTCACCTTCCTTAAGGATTATAGTACTGATAAGGACAATGACCGGAGGCCATCAATGGTGGACTGGGGCGACGAGTGAGAAACAGGGATAGGTAATTCTGAGGATAAAAGATCCAAACTTCAGAGAATAGACCACTGCACTGATTAGTTGATTGACACCCTTATAATTTATTTTCCTATTTTATTTCCCTTGCCATAGTAATTAATTAGGAAATAAATCAACCATTTAAGTTATTTTAAATTTTAAGTATTCACGACTTGTTTAAATTAACTAATAAAGTATTCAACAAATAATAATAATAATTCAATTGATTAATTCAATGTTTAGGTTAATTATTATTATAAAAAAAATTATTTGAATTAATTAATTAATTATTAAGTGAACTAATTTAATGATTTAATTAGTTAAAGGTATGCATTAATTATTTAGCAAGTTTATTAAATAATTTATTTCTTGCCTATTGAAATACACATTCAATGCGGTTGATTTTTTTTTTTTTTTAACTAAAATTATATAAAAACTTTGTTGAAACTTTTGTATTCCTTATTTTTATTTTTTGGATTATGAGCTTTGTCGGATACTATTGCTAAAAAGTATTTAACTTAAATTAACACTGATGTAGCTTCGAATATGGGAAACTTTACGTGCAATCTCTCCTCATAATTTAAATTTTGTATGTAATTTTTATGTCTAAAAAATTTTATTTTTATTCTCTAATTAAATATAATGCATACAAATTTATTTAATTATCCCTTATATTATTTAAATATAAAAAATCTAAAAATAAATACGATTTAATTACTATTTTCTATTAAATTGACTAATTGAGCATAACATTTTTTTATCTCAATTTGATAGAATATGTATTATTTTTAAATGATCTTTAATTAGATGAAAAATATACTAGATTCTCTTTAAATAATGTTAAATTTATGATGAATTATATTAAGTGAAAAAAAATATACTCAATTTGATAGAAAAATATATTTCATTCTAATTTAAAGTACTAAATTTAAGAGAAATTATATTTATTTTTATATTTTTATACTTAAATTATAAGGATTAATTAGGATAAAAAATATACTCAATTTTAATTTAAAGTATTGAATTTAATAATAATAGACTTTTGTACCTATATCATAGAATTGAGATAAATCAAATTTTATATACAGGAGTAAAAATAAAATTTTTTAAATATGAAAACTACACATAAAATTAAAATTGTGATCGGAGTTTCTTCACCAATTAACCATTGGAATAATGGCGAGTGATTATTCGACATTTCCATCGCGAAATCATTTCTGTAAAATTTGCGTTCAAGAAGTCGAAGGGTCAAAACGTTTCTCACATGGAGTCATTTCAAATGGTAGCTAATTACATTGGCTTACTCAAATCTCACCGGCCCCACTAAAGTTTCCATATAGACTATTAAAGTAAATCACAAGTGGCCTGATACTTATGTTCTGTTTAGGTTTATTTTAAAGCGCGGATTAAAAAAATTTATGGTAAAAAATTATCCGGAGAGAAAGAAAAAGAAAGGATAAAGAATTTATTTTATTTATTTTGATAAAAGAAGATAGATATAATATAATTTTATAAATAAAATATATATATATGTTATTTTTTGAATTTATATGATATAATTTTATGAGATAAAAAGGATATATGTATTTTTTTTATATATATATGATGTAATTCTAAAACGATATACCTAAGTTATTGTTTTTTATTTATTGATTTCTATCTTGAGATGATTGATTTTAATTTTTATCGGATTACATTTCTCGTTCGTATGAAAATATTAATAAAATAAACGATAACAACTTTTCTAATATCGGTTTGTGTCTAAAGTCTTACTGCTTTTTCAAATGTTGAAGCACTTTTTTTATAATTCAGATTTTCAGCATGAATATTAAATAGAATTAATTCAGCCCTAAAAAATTTTATCCCAGTTATCAAAAGAAATATAAAAAATACTAATATTGAACACAACAGATAATAGACAACAGACAACAAATAACAGACAACATATGACAATCGATCCATCTCATCATGCTTCACGCGTAAGTATGAAGAAATCGTCTCCTCGGACGGTCTAATAGCTAACGCATGAAGTATTATCATAATAAAATTTAAAATTTAAATCTCGGTAAAATCAAGATAAAATACCTCCCTTATGTGTTAGTCACTATTCCAAAGGCTAGTAGCCGCCCGTGATTTACCTCCTCCGTGTTGGCCCTGGGACAGATTGGCGGGGGCGCTAGAGGCGAGCGTATTCCCCTTTTTGCCACAATGTAAGTATGAAAATAGCCTCCAGGGCAAGGTTGAGTTCAAGGGCGGATTCAGACAAAAAAGGAAGAGGATGCTCAAAGAAGGGGCCTAGAGCTTGTCTTCCTTCTTGCTGCCCCTCGGACTGTAGCATACCGGTAGAATTTTCCGGGAGCAAGGGGGTGCTCAAGCACACCCCTGTTCCCCCCTAAATCTGCCACTGGTTGAGTTGGTTAGTGCGGACTAGAGTTGCTACAATAGAGCAAGGGTTCGAATCTTGGCAAAGCCGAGAAAAAAAACCCTCCTCCGCAGTAGCCAATTACAACTTCCCGATTTACCTCCTCACAAATAGTCGTGGGAGCGACCGTGTGGGGCCGCTGGGGTGGCGAATTCCACCTTTTGCTACAACGTAAGTATGAAAATAGCCCTCTCGGGACGGTTTAGTGGCTAGCGTATGAGGTATTGTCACAATGAGGTATGAGGTTCAAATCTCGGTAAAGTCAAGATAAAATATCTCCCTTATGTGCTAGTCACTATTCCAAAGGCTAGTAGCCCGGCTAATAGACACCCGTAATTTAACTCCTTTGTGTTGATACTGGGATGAATTGACAGCAATATTGGGGACAAATATATTCAACTTTTACCACTATATAAATATGAAAATATTATTAATTATTAATAGTCATCTGTAATTCATTTTCTTTGTATTAATTTATAAGAGCGCTAGTAATGAATAAATCACCTTAATTTTAACTATATGTAAGTATGAAAATATTGAGTCATTAATAAAGTTGCTCCGCTGCTTGAATGATGGAGCACTTTAGGATATCTCCCATTTATGATTTTTTTTTAAATTGAAAAATAAAAAATTAATTAGTTTTAATTTAAAATTTATAGTTAAGAATAATAGTAAAATTTTAAAATTATTTTTTATTTTAAAATTGATGTAATATATATATATATATAATTATGTAATTACATGTTACGTGGGTCCCACGTAAAACCCATTTAGAAGATTTACGGTTGAGGTGTTTTAATAGATTTTTAAAATATTAATATGATGTGACATATTAAAATAATAAAAACAAACTATATAGGATTCCAACCTTTGAAGATACCCTGAAATATAAATTGACAAGTTCAGGACTATTAAATGAGTAATTTATTGCATTAATTTCCATGACCTGTGCAACGCTTTCAGCTTGACTCCGATGCACATCAATCAACAGCAGTGTCTTTGTGCGGGAATTCAATTTTCCACCGAAGCCCTAAATCTGTTGTATATAAATTTAACTTTCTCCTTGGTCCGGTCCTTGTATTAGAAAAATCTTATTTTTATTCATGATATATATAATTTTTTTTTACTTTTAACTCTTTAATACACATTGATTTATTTAATTATTCTTATTTTTAGTTACAAATGTCTAAAATAAAATATAATATCTCCTAAATTTAACATATTTAAAGTTGAATTTGACAGCCTAACCAATCGATTGATATATTAGATTCTAGTTAAATAATACTAAATTTAAGAAAGAATTATATCATTATTTTTTATATAATAGAATCTCTTATTATTTTTTATAAGTATAAAAAGTCTAAAATGAGGTATAATTCCTCTTAAATTTAACATTATTTAACTAAAATCTAATATATTAATAAAAAACAGTCATACTCAATTTGATAGAAAATATGTTAAATTCTAATTTAACGTGTTGTATTTAAAAGTAATTATACATCATTTTAGGTTTTTTGTACCTAAAAAAAATAAGAATAATTAGGTAAGTCAATGTGTAGTAGGGAGTTGAAAAAAAAAGTTTGTATGCAAAGAGTGGAAATAATTTTTTTTTTATGTAAGGACTAAGAAAGTTAAGATTGCTATTAGGGATTTTAGGACAATTTATAGTTATCTAAATGTCATTACCACAATTGGCACCCAATTTACCCAAAAAAAAAAAAAAGATAAAATCTAATAAGATCCAAAGAAATCTAACCTAAATCTGATAACATCCATCAACATGTGTCGTTATTCCTTAAAAATATCTTTCATCGATACTAATAGGGGACCGTTAATTAAGCTAATAATTTAGCTTTGGTTTAAATATCTTCCATAGTCTGATCATTGTCATTTTATGAGAAGTGTTGCTACTTTATGTGCTGAAAAACCACAATTTTTCCTTTTTTGTATTGTCATAATTTTATGTGCTATCAATTTACCCCTTTGTTATTATTAAAGGTGGAGACAAATTGGCATGTGTCATTGGCAAAATCAACTTGGGCTCAGGGTGTAGCTAATATTTAAAATTATTTGAGATTGATCGTGAGTATGATCGTTGATATTAGTATTCCGGTGACGATGATTACAATCGAGTCGTGATAATAGGGTGGAGTCGATGTCGCTTATGACAGGAGAGCAACGATAATAAAACTATCAACAGGGATAGCAATGAATGTGATACTGTGATGAT
The DNA here is from genome assembly GCA_037833815.1 of Zingiber zerumbet. Lineage (NCBI taxonomy): Eukaryota > Viridiplantae > Streptophyta > Magnoliopsida > Zingiberales > Zingiberaceae > Zingiber > Zingiber zerumbet. The sequence goes on from JBBMJZ010000074.1 coordinate 4,263,134, forward strand.
TAGAGAGCAAGGTAGCGATAGTAGGGTCGTGGATGCGGTTGCGGCAATGTCTAACAGACATAGCGAGCTAATAAGGAAAAGGTTTACTACGGTTGTATTAGTCAAGTCGCGGCTAGACGTATGCGAAGAGAGACAAGGAAGGCGGCTGCACTAGCTGCTCGTGAGGCAGATAGAGTAATATATGTAGTGAGGTGAAACATCAAATAAAGAAATATTTAAATTTAATTAAAATTTTTGACAATTCAATTAGGAGAAATAAGAATTGAAATAAAAATACTATAAATCATATGAACTAAAATAAAATGAGAATGAGATTAAAATAAAATTTTATTTATAAATTTTTAAAAATTAGATGGGGCTAGAGCCCATCCTAGCCCAAAGCTCTGCCCCTGCTTTGAGTCACAGCGACTCAGACTATCCAATCAAAACTTCAATCCCTAGGCTACCTTTGGGATGGCCTATGTAGATTACAGGCGAACAAGCTTTGATCGGTCTCTGTCGAATAGTCTGTCGTATTCGACAATATTTGTGCTCATGGCTGCAAGTCTCTGATCGAGGTCTGAATCATATTAAACAACCGGTCGTAGCAAATACAGTAGCTTATGAAAATACCTACAGATCAGATCACGTGGATTAAACAACCGGTCGCCAACTGCCACAATCTCTTTTTAACTTTGTCTTAACTCCAGATGACGGATTGCCATTTGATATCAGTCAGCAAGACTAGAAGACTGAGAGTTGTGTACTTTTAGGTTTGTATACATTTCAATAAACATTTCACTAATTTATTACCATCAGAGTTTATGATTATATATTTAGTGCATGTCAATTAACTATACTTTGAGTTGGCTCTGCTAAAAAAATCATGATCTTTTGTCCGGAAGAACTCATAAAATCTAAGCCGCATGAATTTTAGACAGACGAACTAAGAATTCAAATAGGAAAAATAAAAAGAGCATGAATCTTCATTTTATCAAGAACATGACATAAGAAAGTAAATATATAAACATAATGACAAGTAACCTGATTGGAGAGTCATGTCCTTGTTTTTAACATCGTCGGTTTGATCCTTGTGGAAGAATAAGAAGCGGAAGTAAACAGGGAGGATCTTCCAAGGGGCTCAGGGAATGACAACACCGAAATTTTTTTTGTTAATAGAGAATAAAAAACTAGGTGCAAATGATACCCTAAACCCTTGGAACCAACTCCATATATAGTGAACATTTATTATCCCTTTTCTTTCTTCTTGTATTGAGAGTGTTGCAAGGCTTCTCCACCTTCGGTAGTTATCGTCAAGGAGTATTTTTCATAGTGGAGTGTGCTCGTGTGTGTGGATCCTTGGATTAGTCACCTCTTCTTAAGTTGGATACCAAGTAAATCATTGTGTTAGCGTTGTAGTGTGTGTTTCTTGTATTTTCCGCTGCTTAACATCATCAAGGAGCAAGCAACGACAAGCATGAAGAGCACGACGAGCTATTCACCCCCCTCTAGCTACTTTTTGACTCTAACAATCGATTGGGAGAAGCTTGTGAGTGAACAGAGGGCTTTGAAATCAATTAGCTAATTGATTAAGTGATAAAGAAAAAAGCTGTTGAGAGGTTTGGATGGTTGAATGCGCTCGGATCTGATGTGATAATCAATTGGGGGTAAGACCAATAGATTGGGAGCCCTAATTCATGAGATATAAAGGCGACGATGAAAATTCAAATGTAAATTTTTCTTCTCCACTCTTCACCGCCGATCTTTGAGCTTTAGAAGATAAGTGTTGCTATACTTTTCAACCGATCAAGAGGCGTTTACAAGCTATAAGAAAGCAAACAAGGTTTTAATTTGTATTGTGTATTTTCTGTTGGAGCAATCCCAATGGTCCGCGGGACCATGTGTTTTGGTGATTGGGCAAAGTGTTTAAGTTAGGATTACCCTTGTTATTTGATATGTATACTTGAGTTGTGTAGGACTGCAGGAGACACATGTGACTCAGGTTGACGTCTTCGGGTCCGGTGAAGGATGAATCATCCGAGGGACCGTGGACAAGGCAGCGAGGACAAGGGCCAAGGGAATCGACTTCGAGACATACGTGAAGGATGACATTGAGGATGAGCCGCGGGCTTGGATGCATCCGAGGGACGAGAGCCAAAGGAAATAGGCTTGAAGGCAAGAGGTCAAAGCTGCAAATGAAGCGTCAGATGAGTCATAAGGGTGAGGGTACGAGTGCATGAG
>JBBMJZ010000074.1:4307961-4320684 GCA_037833815.1 Zingiber zerumbet
GTGATATCATAATAAGTGTCCATACCTGAAACCATATCCTAGGCTAGTATAGAAGGTCAAAAGTAGCAAAGATTTGCTACAGTACTACTCATAACTACAAGGGTAGCATGTGACGTATATACATAATACCAATAAGTGAGTCAGTGTCTAAACACATACAATAGATGCATAACTCAACATATGTAAGCATAACAGCAGCATAAACTAACAACAACAATATAAGTAAGCAATCAACAGATATAATAATAACAGCGTATGCACGGATGGCCACCCCGCCCACCTTTCTGTACCACGACCCCTGTATGGTCGAGAGGTCAGATCGATGACAACTGTATGACACTTCTGCCGCCACTACTCTCGAGAGACCGAGTGGATAGTTTGCATAGTAGCTAACTAGCTACATAGCAATAGGGTCTATGATACTCACACCCCGCCCACCCCTCTGTACCACGACCCCTGTATGGTCGAGAGGTCGGATCGATAACAACTGTACGACACTCCAGCCGCCACTACTCGTGTGACCGAGTGGACAGTTTGCATAATAGCTAACTAGCTACATACCAATAGGTTCTCTGATACTCACAACTTCAGTCGCCACTACCCATGAGTGACCGAGTGAGTGCATAACAGCACAAGTGGCACGCTCTAGCTACCACTACCCATGAGTGGTCGAGCATGCGGCCATGGCCAACGACCCTCTCAACCACAAGGGAGACATGGTCATCGGCATGCATGCATGATGCGTAAAATACAGTAGTCATCAAATATATACAATAGGAATCAGGTATGCTACATGAAGCCATCATATTCAGTAAGGTGTGTAAATAAACAACATTCAAGCAAGTAAGCATGGTATCAAGTGTCCATATATTCAAAATCTAATATTTAGTGTCTGATATCTGGTATCTGGTATCTGCTAAATATCATAGATGACAACGAGAGTCTGTATAGATACAGAAATGAGTTTCTCAAAGATCGCGTGGATAAGCTTCAAGCACAAGAAAAATACGAGTGGAGTCAAGGTAAATACAGGAACTATCCGAAAATATAGTTTATGTGCTAAGATCAATGTACTAAAGAGATAAAGCAAGAAGTACCCGGCTTAATCTGTTGATCGTGCTAAAATACATTCCACGTCGTGATGCTCGTCCCATACTAACGTCCTACATCAATCAATATATAATCCTAAACAAACTAGGGTAACTCTAAAGCAATAGCTAGCGATGGTTACCTAGAACAATGTAACCCTAAACATCTCATAATCAATTAGATTAGGTTCAAGTATAATTCACCCTTTGATTTCACCCAAACCCAAAGGTTTTAATCCACCCCACCTAATCAAATTTTAAAACATAGCAATCTAGAATAAATATGAATTTAGAATTACAACCATTCACTGCTATTAACTTAAGCAAGAATAAACCCTACAACCCATTTAGAAAACCTAATTTAGCCACAAACAAATAAGAATCACAGCGATATTCTACTGGAAAGACTTACTTTGAGGTTGGGTAGAAATCCAATAGCTCACAATCAAGCTAAATACTGTCCGGAAGCTACAACAGTCAACCATACACCAACTCTTCTAAGTATCAATCCAGAAAACAAAATATACCGCAAAGGAGTTGCAAAAACCCTAGTCCACAGTACAAACTCACCTCAACAGACCCTCACTTCTTCACCGAGACCTCTAACAGCTCCAAGAAGTGAAGACGTAGTGATCGGCAGTAGGGAAAATACACCAATACCTTGATCCGATGAATCCCCTTAAGTCCAGATAAAGAAGAACATCATAAAGGGGCAAGATCTTTGAAATCACACAATTCCGGATGAAGCTTACCTTGATTCGGTCGCTCCCAGGTGGCGTCTCCCACTTCAATCCGGCTGATGTAGAGCAACCGGTCACTCTCCAGCAAACAAGTTGATGAGGAGGAACAATCGATCAGCTAGGGACGCGAGTCAAGGCCCCTCGCTGTGCCCTAGATCCGGATCCCGTCGATCCCTATCGACCGCGCGTAAGAACTAGTAGAGGAGACGATCGCTCCACCAGAGAAAGCTTGAACAACGATAGTACCTTCAAGATTCCAGCCACTGTCCTCAGGCGACGCTTGAGTGACGCGGTGAGACTGAGTTTGTTGGAGCAGAACCACCCTCCATTGATGTCGGTCGTTCGTGAGAGAGAGAAATCGAAAGAGAAGAAGAAGAGAAACGCTTGTAGCTTGTCTTCCCTCCTCAACACTCCTCCATCAGCTATGCCTGTGACACCGAGAGAAAAAGAAGGAGAAGAATCGCCGATGAGGATCGGAATGAAGTGGACAGGGGAGGAAGAAGAATCGGGGGAAAAGAGGGTGTTCTCGGTGTTTATAAGGTAGGTTACTGTAGCATTAATCCCCAAACCTAGGTTTAGCTTAATCAAAGCCTAAGTTCACTCCTAATCAACTCCCACTTATTCGCGTATTCCAAATAGGCCTTCACTCATATTCCCGCAAAATAATCATACTACCTCCGATTAAATCCAGAAAAAATTCTAAAATTTCCAAAAAAATCCAATAAGGCTATTTCTCAAATAACCTTATTACTAAATTTACGATATCTTATATTCTCCCCCAATAACAAAAATTTAGTCGCCAAATTTACTGCTCAACTCAGGAATTCTCATCCAAGTGTAACAACTAAGTAGCATCCTCATCAACGACTTCATCCTAGCATCATAAACATATCTCCAACCATGACAATCCACCTCCAAGTGAATAGCAATGACTCTAGGGTTTATGAGCTCACCCTGCTTACACTATTCCCACACTGTTACTTAACCAACTGTGGATATACCAATTAACTCTGAAATCCAAAATCCACTATCAACAGATCCCCCAACATCTGCATAGGATGCTCAGACTATCCATCAGTCTAAGGGTGAAAATATATACTAAAGTGAAGCTCCGAACCCAAAGTGTACTGTAATCTCGGTCATAACCAAGATGAAATATCGCGGATCTCCATCCAATATAACACTCAAAGATATGTCATGAGGTCTGGTAATCTCTCTACAGTATAACCCTACTAATCAATCCAAATAATTCATCCTACAGATCGATAGAAAAGGAATAAATTAATCACCCAATCAACAATTACCCAAATTATATCATAACCTCTCCATGTCTTGGGTAATCACTCAATAGAGCTCGTTGTAATATGCTCCCAATTCCACTCCAGTATCTGTATCTACTAAAGTAATTCCGCTAGTCACTGATATTCAACATCCACTTGCTGACTTGCTAAACATCAAGCTACAAAATTAGTGATGTCCATATCATTCTACCAATAAGAATGCTCCAACTCTCCATACATCAGGTGTCACCCAAATGTATCGCAAATTCAGATCAATGTGTTTCCTGCAGTAACTCCTCTCGGATAAGAAGTGACTCGGGAACACACATAATCTCCCACAAAAATAAAGAATCTAATTCTCATTATACGAGAATTCTAACTATTGGCACGAGTCTACTCCGCTCATGCTACCTCGGAACTGCTCCAAATCCCAAGTACGATACATCTGTGTAGAGTACAAATCCGTCTACACTAGAAAGTAATACTAAGATAGGTGCAGTTATCAACTTTTCGTTTCAACTCCTGAAACTAATCTCGTAAACCTCTATCCAAATAACTTCCACTCTTTCCAGACAGTCCAATCAATTGCATAATGCTGGAGAAACCCTCAATCAAACTTCGGTAATATCCAGTCAGACCACGAAAGTTGTGAGTCTCTTGTATAGACTATGATTACTCCCAACTGGTAACAACCTCTATCTCCTATAAATCCATAGGTGTACTCCTATTAGTGACCATGTGTTCCAGAATTCTCACAGAAGACAATCAAAATAGCACTACTAAACTTCACATATGGATGTTCTCGTCGAAAAATCTCTAGAACTATGCGAAGATGGTGTACGTGATCCACCTCAGATCGGAAATAAATCACAACATTGGCAATGAAGACAATGGAAACTGATCCAAACACACTAAGAATACCAAACTCATCGAGTCCATGGAAATATTTAGGGCACTGTAAGCCTAAATGGTAAAATTAACGACTCATAATGTCCGTACAATAGATATTCTCAACCATAAGATCCCCGACAACAAGTCTAAAATCTGATCACCAACTACATAACTATCACACATGTGCTACTCCCATGTCGCTATCAATCTCAAAACATCCTCAACATCAATCACACCTAATAGCTTCATGCACCATGATAGGGAAGAGGAATGCATCCATCCTTCAACACCCACTGCCAGGAAACTTCAATATATCCACGATGGTTCAACATTGCACATTCATGTTGTACCACTACATGAATTATATCTAGTAGAAAATCCATTATCATATATCTTTAGTGAGACAGACCAGTCATGTACTCACCAATCTAATTTCCCACTGACCCACTCTCATCATGGGGTACTATCAAGCTATAAAGATATATCACCATCCAACCAATGGTGTATGATTATTGAAGTTTAAGGAATATTCCTTGACTTCCTGCTCAATAATCAACAATTCTCCAAGTGGTAGAGACACGATCAATCCAATAAATGAGTATAAAAACTTTACTAATTTCATCCATAAATATCCAAAGAATATGTGAAATCTCATCCTTCAGATACTCAAATATTCACAGTAAAGGAAATAACATTGCAATGTCCAAAGGGTCACTCAACTTCCTGACCGAAAGTATACTCATCTAGAGAGTATCTCCACAACTCTCATAGTCGTGCCGTAAATATCCCCCATCAACTGTCCACAAAAGGTCGAACATCCTCTAATCTGACATATAGACTTCAAGACTTTTAGTAACTAATCATGTGGTCAAAGTCGTGAGCTACTTATGGAGACAATGTTAGTTGAGTCGACTAACCATTGTCTTGCAACACATCATACTACAATTGCTCCACCTGAGGTTCGGTAACCTCTAGTGACGAGCAATGCCCACAAGAGTAGAGGAGTACTATCTTCAAATAGCTAACCGACATAACTGTCAATCGTCACTCTGCTCCTCAAAGATTATCATATGATATTTCCACTCGATAACGGTGGAACTTCATAGGTGTTAATCAACTAACACCACCTTTGTATCACTGCGATCATAAATCCCTATGCACCATCGAGGATATCCGCGATCAGTCCATAAGTCAGGATCCCCCATGGAACAACATTAGGCGAATCGACTGGTCATCGTTTTATAAATAGTTATGCTACAAAAGGATGTAGAGAGGTACTCTCTCTCTCAAAATACCTCAAAAACAATCATCAAATGATGTCTAGGCCTCCAAAAATCATCATCTGCTTCTTCCTTCACGTGGTGTATGGTCATATAAAAGATAAGTAGCTAACTTCAACATTTCTTCACCAGTACATGTCATATATCTGAATATACTCACCAAGTTATACAACCAAGTAACGGTTATATTCCGTAAGTGTTACGCAGGCAGCGCTACACTTTTCCACATAAATGGGGTCATCTAACTAAACGTACCTTCTAGGTTACTCAACCAGGTACATACAATCCATGGTCAAAGTCCTCATGGAATAGGATACATCGATCCTCTATAGACTAATCAAGCCGACAATGGTATGTGGCTATTTCAGTCCATTCTACGTCTGTACAAATCATGTACTCAAATGTGTCTTCTAGGTTATCTAACCAGACACAAATAACCCAAAGGTCAGAATCTTCATGAAATAGAGTAAGTCGGTCCCCTACTGACAGAACTCAATACTCTGCTACTACACCGACAAGAATGGATTAGTCTTCTACTGATTAAGTCAACAAAGGTAAATCGAACCTCTACAGACTGAGTCAACTAGGATAAATCAATCATCTACTACCCCAAGTCAATAAAGGTAAATCGGTTCTCTACTAACCAAAGCAACAAGAGTAAATTGGTCCTCTACTGACCGAAACAACAATAGTAAATTGATTCTCTATGAACTGAAGCAACACGAGTAAATTGGTTCTCTACGAACCGAAGCAACATGAGTAAATTGGTTCTCTACGAACCGAAGCAATGTGATATTTAGCAGATACTATATACTACCAAACGAGTGATAACAGAAACTAATAATGCTGATAATATGATAAAAGAAATCCCATGAGACTGTAATCCCAAATCTCTAGCAGTGTTTGCTAGATCTAACTAATGACTGACATAACACAAGTCATACATGGTATAAACAACTAGTCAAGTAACAACGGAAGTGTATGATAACAATAGACCACATACCTCCTATAGCTTGGAGATTCCTGTCACTGCCTGGTCCCAAAACTCGAAAAGTCACATCAAGAAACTAAATCACGAAAAACCAAAACACAGAAAATAGGCCTCGTAAACCTATGGTTCTGATACTAATAAATTGTCACGCCTCCAGAGGAGTCCCTGCCAGACAAAAATCCGACAACATCTCCCCTGTAACGGTGACAATGTAAAATATACATATGTACAAAATACATCAGCCACATACGGCTGGTATATATACACAACCACGCAGTTATATAATCAGCCCACTCGGTTGGAACAAGAATAAACACAACCACACAGTTATATATATTTTAAACAGCTCACACAGCTGAAAGTAAAACACAGCGAAAATCACAAATAACGATCACAAAACCATAATGCAACCAACTGCGAGCCGGCTCGGCTTGACACGACAACCACCACATCAAACAAAATACAAAATTCTACAAAGTCAAACTCCATATAAAAGATACACATACACGAACAAGTACAAAACTAAAATAAAGCGTATAGAAGCACTAACGGTATGGGAAACTCGGTGTGACATGGGACTGGTGGAGAGGATCTCCAGGTGACTCCATAAATCCTTTACCTGCTACATGGTGAAATAACCAGTTTAAGGGGTGGTGAGTATAAAGACTCAGCGGGTAATAGACAGATAGTGCATGAGTATAGTAAAGAACTAGAGATACAAAGGTATACAGTCTCGTAGGGAATATAGCAGATACTGTGATAACATAATAAGTGTCCATACTTGAAACTATATACTAAGCTAGTAATAGACGATCAGGTGTAGCAAAAACCTACTATAATACTTTTCATAACTACATGGGTAACATGTGAGGTATATACGTATTACCAATAAGTAAACCAGTGTCTAAACTCATACCTCAGGTATATATCTCAACCTATGTGAGCATATCAGCATAAGCAATAGTAGCATAAGTAAGCAATAGCAGCATAAGTAAGCAACAACAGCATAAGTAAACAACAACATCAACAGGTATAATAACAACTTATGCACGGATCGTCACTCCCGCCCACCCCTCTGCACCATGACCCCTGTATGGTCGAGAGGTCAGGTCAGTGACAGACTGCACACCACTCTAGCTACCACTACTCTCGAGTGGCCGAGAGGACAGTTGCATAATAGCTAACTAGTTACGTTTGGGACGGGGGTCCCTGCTACTCGCAACTCCAGCTATCACTACCCATGAGTGAGCAAGTGAGAGCACGACAGGACAAGCGGCACACTCCAGCTACCACTACCCATGAGTGGACGAGTGTGCGACCCTAGTCAACGACCCTCTCAACCATAAGGGAAACATGATCACCGACATGCATGCAATGACATGATGCGTAAGATGCAGCTGTCATTATATATATATATATATATATATTAAGTATGCTACAAGAAACCAGTATGCTCAATAAGAAACATGTATAAATAGTAGTCAAATCAAGTAAGCATGGTATCTGGTATCTATTTATCCAGTATCTAGTATCTGGTGTCTGGTATCTGTTAAATATCATAGATGACAATGAGAGACTGTATAGATATAGAAATGAGTTTTCTCAAAGATTGAGTGGATAAGTATCAAGCACGGGAAAAATACGAGTAGAGTCTGAATATTTAGCTCATGCACTAAGATCAATGTACTAAAGAGATAAAGCAAGAAGTACTTGCCTTTATCTGTCAATCGTGCTAAACAATCCCACATATGTCTATCTCAATTCAAAGTCCTGTAACAAATCATAGGATCACAACAAAATCCCTTCATACAACAAATAGCTAACCTAAATCCAAATCCAATTACGTGACCCTAATTGGATCCATCATAAATCCTTCAAAATCCACTACAACCAAAGATGAAATCAAATCTCATCATGTATCAACTGATTCTAAATCTGATATAAATCCAAATAAATCGATAATTAACCTAATAAACCAATCTCTTAACTGGAAATTCAAAAATCAATTAAGCTCATACCTAATCCTTACCTTTACATCGGCGTCGGAACAGTGGCGACACCTCTGGTGAACGGACCGTAGTAGATCACAGCAGTTGAAGAGGGTGTCAGCTCCCATAATAATCAACAATGTCACCCCTCTTGATAGCCTTGGCTGCAACATCATTGAGCTAACCTCACCCCAAGGGCTGAAGCATCAAGCTGGAATCATTCTATAAAAGGACCACCGCAACTCAATCAAGCTAGGGCTCGGGCTAGGGTGGAGTGGCTTCAGTCTTGGGGTTGCAGCAACATCAGCTCTCGAAGGAGGTTAGGCCGCCGACAATCCGTTGTGCATGCGAGAAGAAATTGTGTGAACAGGCCAATGCAAGGAAAAATAGGCAATAGAGGCCTTGACTTCACCGATGGTTGTTCGAATGGCTCTGACACTCAGCGGTAGAGCAGCGGTAGCAAATCTAGGGCACAAATACAGTGAATCGGGAGTCAAAGTCGACTGATCAAGAGTCAGTATCCGCAATGGCACAACTTGGAAGGTTAGAACGACCGCCGGATGAACTCGATCGATGGAGTAGAAGGGATGCTCAGCCGAAGGATGATGGATCGGAACAGCAACGATCGATGATCTGGTCGCATGGCAAGATCGCATGAGAGAGAAGGGAAACCGTGGCAATCACATCGTCGGTGGTTGGATGGAGTATCGCCATTGCGATCAAGCGCCGGCGTCAGCAGTCGGGTGGTCGGCGATCGATGATGCAGATGAAGATCGAGTAGGCGACGGATTCGGTCGGGGAAGAGGGCGATGGTGGTGGAGAGGGGGAAGGAGATCAGGTAGTATAACAAATGAAACCTAGGTATTCTTATTAACACTTAGGTTAATCAATTCCAACTTTATGTTCAATTAAATCAATCAACTCCTAATTAAATGGGTATTCCTAACAGGCCTCCAACTAGCCCCACCAATTCATCCCCTCAAAATGAGTACTACGATTCCAATTAAATCCTAAAAAATTTCTAAAAATTTTAGAAAAATCCAATAAGGCTATTTCTCCAATAACCTCATTATAAAATTATTATTTGGGTGTCATATTTTACAGAAACATTGGATCTATTACAATTAATCATAATATACCTTACGATAATGAATCACAAATATGAGTGCCTCCAACTACACCGAGTTCATGCAAATTGAGATATGCACAAACAACATTACAAATTTAGACAATACTTACGATAATAAAATAAAAATTAAAATTAGTTAATATAACAATCAAAACATACATCTACAACCGCGACCACCGGGGTAGCCGAGGCCATGGATCTGCCCTTGAAGGCAGCCACGACCACCAGGGGAAAGCGCAGGCACCGGGGACAGCTACCGCCACCGGGGACAGCTACCGCCACCGGGTACAGCTACAGCCACCGAGGGCAACTGTGGCCACAATAGACGACCGCCGGAGGCATGCTACACACAACCACTAGGGCCAACCGTAGCCAAGTCCGGCCACGCGGTTGGGGTTAGGCGCAACCATGCGCTGTGATGTGCAGCCACATGCGTGGTGATGCGCAGCCACATGCGTGGTGACACATGGCGACGTGCAACCACAGGAGCGCCCACACGCGGCAACACGCAACCATAGGCATGGTCATGTGCAGCGATGCACAGCCACAGGTGCGGCCACGCGCAGTGACGCATATCCACAGGCGCGGCAACGCGCGACCACTAGTGTTCAAGCGCGCAAACAGGGGAGAGGGGAGAGAAAATAGAAGAGAGGCACTTGCCAAGACACCGCGCCACCGCTGGAGATTGCTGTCGCCACTGCGGGAGATTGTTGTCGCTGCCAAGAAGAAGACACGAGTGGAAACGACGATCTGAAAGGGGAAAAAGAATAAACTTTTTGCAAAGGTGTCGAGATTTGGATCTTAGATCTAAAATTTAGGGTTTCAATTTTGGAATGAATCCAGGGATTCGTCCCCAAATCTAGGACGAATCTGGGATTCGTCCCAAAATTTTAAAAAGAAAAATAGAAAAATAAATGGGAAGCATTAAATATCAACATAGACAATTTCATGAAATAAGTTTCAATATTCTCCTAATTTTTTCTTGATAAAAAATATCATCATCCATATTTTTAACCTAATATATTGAGTGTGGTGATTTTTTTAACCCGAATTTAGCTAAATTCAGGTTAAAAAATCACCGCACTCAATATATTAGGTTAAAAATATGGATGATAATATTTTTATGATCAAGAGAAAATTAGGAACACATAGAAACTATTTCATAAAATTTCGACATCTCTAGGTCAAAATTCAGGGCTTTCTATTTATTTTTCTTTTTTTAATTTTTTTTTATTCTAGGACGAATCCTAGGTTCGTCCTAGAATAGAAAAACATTTTTAAAAAAGGAGAAAAATGAATGGAAAGCCCTTAATATCGACCTAGATATGTTAGAATTTTATGAAAATAAGTTTCTATATATTTCTAATTTTCTCCTGATCATAAAAAAAATACTCATCCATAATTTTTACCTAATAAATTAATTGAGTGTGGTGATTTTTTTACACAAATTAGGTTAAATTTAGGTTAAAAAATCACCACACTCAATATATTAAGTTAAAATTATAGATGAACAAACTTTTATGATCAAGGGAAAATTACGAACGTATAGAAACTTGTTTCATAAAATTCCAATATCTCTAGGTCAATATTTAGGTGTTTCCTTGCATTTTTCTTTTTTAAATTCTGAGATGAATCTTTAATTTATCCTAGATTTGGGGAAGAATTCCTCGATTCATTTTAGAATTGGCAACGAATCTAGGGATTCATCCCCAAATCTAGAATGAATCCAGGATTCGTCCTAGAATTAAAAAAAATAAAAAAAAATGAATGGGAAGCCCTAAATATCGATCTAGAGATGTCAAAATTTCATGAAACAAGATTCTATGAATTCTTAATTTTCTCCTAATCATAAAAAAATCCTCATCCATAATTTTGACATAACAAATAAATTGAGTGCGGTGATTTTTTTACACTAATTAGGTCAAATTTAGGCTAAAAAATCACCACACTCAATATATTAGATTAAAATTATAGATAAAGATACTTTTATGATCAGGGGAAAATTATGAACATATAAAAACTTGTTTTATAAAATTTTGATATCTCTAAGTGCATGTTTAAAATTTCAGACACATATTCAAGCATTCGTTGAACATTAATATACTTGATTAATAGTAAATTATATATGTTTCACTAAATATTGACCTAGAGATGTAAGAATTTCATGAAATCATTTTCTATGCATTTGTAATTTTCTCCTGATCATAAGAAGTCCTCATCCATAATTTCAACAAAATATATTGAGTGTGGTGAATTTTTAACAAGAATTAGACTAAATTCATGTTAAAAAATCACATCACTCAATATATTAGGTTAAAAATATGGATGATGATATTTTTATAATTAGGAGAAAATTATGAACATATAGAAACTTGTTTCATAAAATTCTGGCATCTCTAGGTCGATATTTAGGACTTCCCATTCATTTTTTTTTTTTTTAAATTCTGGAATGAATCTTTAATTTGTCCTAGTTTTGGGGATGAATTCCTGGATTCATCCCAGAATTGGTGATGAATCTAGGGATTCGTCCCCAAATATGGGACAAATCTAGATTTCGCCCCAGAATTTTAAAAAATTAAAAAAAAAAATGAATGGGAAGCCCTAAATATCGACCTAGAGATGTCGAAATTTCATGAAACAAGTTCCTATGTGTTCCTAATATTCTCCTTATCATAAAAAAATCCTCATCTATAATTTTGACGTAATAAATGAATTGAGTATTGTAACGCCCGAAAATTCTCAAAAATAATTTTAGAAATATCCTATGAATTTTCTGAAATTTTAGTATATTTTTACGAAATTTTTAGAGTAGCGGAAGTAGCAAAAACAAATAGAAACGTAAAATAGCCTACGCGAGAATTGAACCTGAGACCTATGAGACCCTATGTTTTATAGACAGCTCTAGTAACCAGGAGGCCCCAGCAGGGGTGTGCTAAAAGAAGAGAGAACCAGTTATATTTATATTTAAGTTGGCCGAATAAACCACTTAATATAAATAGGAAATAACTAAGTGAGGAGTTAAGATTTTGGATCGTAGGTTTTTCTCTTCTCACTCTAGTCACGCCGCCCCCTCTCCCTCCTCATCCTCTCGGCGCCCAAGCCAAGGAAAACCTAGGGTTCCATCCCTAGGGTCGGAGGAACCCCTTCCGGCGACGACTCCGACACGCGGACGTTCCTCTCAGCGAGAAGAACACGTAGACACAAGGAGATCGCCGAAATGATCATCTTTCCGGAAAACCTAGCGATCAGATTGTAAGGAAAACTAGCGCAGGATGTAAGAAACCCCTCACCTGCAGTATAAGTAGCTATTCGTATGATTTTATGCATTAGTTTAGT
>JBBMJZ010000074.1:4337472-4350158 GCA_037833815.1 Zingiber zerumbet
GTCATGCTTCCGTCCTTCGAGCGTCGGAGGCTCGGTATTTGTCCGAGTTGTCGTGGTGCCGGATTGACTACTCCTCGATCCGATCGGGCTGGTGGGTCACCCGATCGGCAGAATATATACAGGGCATTGACCGTCTTAACCTTGACCTTCGACATGTCACTGACCTTCCTCAGAACGGGAGTCCATTCTTACCGCTGGATCACAACCTAATTCCAAAAACACTAACTAAACTTGATGATGACTACTTACACAGTAAACATAGACTTAAAACATTTCAATTGTGAACGGACTTACAAATTTCAGTTCAAATCTAAATCACTTGATGAGCAATCTCTAAGGATAAACCTAAAATTAAAACCAAATACAGAAAATAAAATACAAAAAATGAAATAAAATTCGCGCAGCTTAAAATCCGGGATGTCGGCAAGGGCTGCTTTATTAAAGATGAATCAAGGCTTGCCATTGTCACACTTTTAAAAGTTTAAATAGACAATTTTTTAAAAAAAATATATTTAATGGTTAAATTATCCCTATCAATTAAGCATAAATTGTTACATGAACTTATTTTTTGTACCTCAAAGCTATGACACTAAAATTAAGAGAAGATTTTTCTCTAATTTCAAATAATGGAAGGATTAATTTCAAGAAAAAGTTTGGCCACTGACATATAACAATTCAGTGACATATAGCCAATTTCTCTAAATTTTTTAAACCCCATAAATAATTCTTGAAATGCATTTCGAATCCTTTCATTAATTTTGAAATTTTATTTTAAATTAAATAGACGGGCAATAATGTCATGATCTTGAATCTATTGTTCAAAACATTGGCCCCTTAACCCTTGAAATTTTTCGTTAATATATATAATTAAATTCAACGATTGTAAAACTGCATTAATTTTCCTTTAGTCGGGAAAAAATCGAATTGTGGAAATCGGTTGATAAGTTGATGAGGACAAGAGAGTCCACTAACTGGAGCTATAAACAATAATACCTAGTGGAATAAGAAGTGTAGTAATTAATTAGAGAAAATAACAAATGCTACTACTTTTTGATTCAATATTAAAAATCCCATTCTACGAATGTGGTAGTATTAATGCAATGGCCCTCCACATGCTCGTCAAGTACAATTTCTTAAATGGTCATTAGGTGCTCAAGGTCAACGTATACGTTGACTTTTGCTATAATGGTTTAAAAGTTAAGTTATTAATTGTGTTTTTAGCGTATAGTAGATCATTAGTAATGATGTGGTGCATGATAAGGAGGGGGTCCATCCTGCTGAGAGATAATGTTATGGTGGAGATCAAAGTCAAGACGGTCAACTTCACTATATCACCGGTCGATCGGGTAATTCTCTTGGCCGACCAGAATAATGAAGACATGATCCGACATCATAACATCTCAGCGATGTTCCGAGCTTCCGACGCTCAGAAAGACAAGTGCAAAATATCTGTAAGGCACGCTGAGCGATCAACCCGCTCGGACTTACTTCAATCCTTAGAGTCAGCGAAGCAGGGTTACGACCGAGTGGACTACACTTAAACACGACTCCCCGTCCGGCACAACGACGGAGCTCGGACATTGGAATATTGGCTAAGAGGCCATCTTGCTCGGGCCACACTCGGATGGATGAAGGTTGGCCGAGCGGCTCTCCCACTCGGCCTAGTAACAAACAAAAGGAGAATCTGTTAATATCCTTTTGGGAGCCAGTGCCACCGACAGACGGCATGGTTGGCGGTATGGTCAGGCAGAAGATCGTACGATGGAAGCTTCCATTGTCACGTCAATGATATGCTCGGGTCAGGTCGTTAAGGTATGGTGTCAGAGACACTTTCCTGACATGTCTTTTCATGAAAAGCTTTGAGAAGCGTGTACACCTCAAGAAGCGTACACGCGTGCTCCCGAAGCTTTATATAAAGAGACCCAGGCTTTATCGGAGGTATGCAAGATTACTATTGCTACACTGTTCCTCTACTTCTTTGCTCCGTTTCTTTGCTCGTTGCTTCCACACCGTCAGTGACTAACTTGAGCGTCGGAGGGCCAATGCCTAGAAGGCCTTCCCTGGCTCAGCTGCTCTTGGAGTCTACACACGATCAATAGGAGTGTCATCTCCCCAGCATCCATCAACTCGACTCTCGGACAAGATTAAATTAATTAAGATATATGTTAAACACATTAAATATTTTTGGGGGGTGATCAATACATTTATATATCTATAATTGAATATGGAAGCAGCTATTATTGCCATATTTAGAAGTAACTCACTAACTTTTGGCTACTTTTGGTATGCCTCAACTAAGATCTTATTTGCATGATCTAGTGTAATCAAATTAATTAAATATTTTTTACCAAAAAATTAATTAACATGACCAAACTAATTAAGTGATTTACATCAATGGATCAAATACTTACATGCATATGCATTGTTTCATAAGAGAATATGTACGTTTGCATCTATATATAAGTAAGAATATTAATGAATGGTTCCAATTTGTAATTTTTCTTTAAATTTCCAATAACTCAAAACTCGAATCGGGCTCCGATGTTTCATATGTAACACATAAGTTAGGTCCCTCAAATTGTTTTACCAAAACAACGCGATCACTAATATAAAATTAAGGAGTTCTAGAAAATAGAAGGAAATGCAATCTTTGAAAATGATTGATATTAAGTTTTGTTTTTTAAGTCAATAAAATTAATTACTTGACCAATTAGCTAATCATATTAAAAAAATTAAATTTATTTATACAATTAAGTGGTGTTTTACCTCATTTAAACTATTTTATCAAAGAATTTTAAAGGATTATTTGATTATATGGTGTATCGTTGAACATTCAAGTTGTCATCTAATATTCATGATTTACTCTCAACTATAACGTATTTATAGAGATTTTTTTTAAGTAAGATGTATAAAATTATACTAAATTTCTAGATGAATGCACTCCCTGATTGACTAGTCAATAAGTGAACTTGGTTTATCATTCAAAAGGATTATTTGATTATTTTTTTTTAAAAAAATGAACATCTTGATTCTGGAAACATAAACTCCATATTAACTTCTGCCGTCATCCTAATTTGGTGAGTCTGGCAAAGCACATAACAATATAACATACCATTTTTTGTCACAGTCAAGTTTTCTTAAATGTCGTCCGTCAGCCGACCCTTCTGGATGCTCATGTTTTATTAATTTCGACGACAAATGGAAACCTACCGACTGTATTTTTTTGCTTTTATTTTTCCTTTTTCCTTCGCACCACCGAACGACCAAATGAAGAATACCCGAAAAAGTCCCTGTTTGCATGCGTTGGCCCTGGCAGCCATGAAGTCAGCCACGCATGTCTTGATCAATAGCTTTAATTACAGCACCAACTTCAGCTTTAGATTTAGTCTGATTATTAAATGAATGACCTTGGCTCCATGCATGCAGTCTTCTGATGGCGACGATTCCGACTAAATATCGTGAATGATCAACTCATCGATAAGCGAACGGATGGACATGTATGTTTTTCCGGAGATTGTCCATGAGAAAAGTGAAAGGATTTGAAAAGTATTTCAATGGAGAGCTAGAATGACATCGAACAAAGATTTTGACATATTACTCTAACACTCAAATTAGAAATTACTTGACATATGAAATCAGAGGACGAAGGAAAAGAACTAGGGAGCTTAGTGCTAGAATCCTTTGCACGTATTTACTTTCACTAGGGTTTAATTGTCAGAAAAATATCTCAATTTTATTCATCATTCTCGTATGAGCCCGTCACTATAAAAATATCCAACTTTAACGACTGAATATTAGGTCTCTAATCAGTCGCTAAATCTATTTAGGGACCGATTACCGACCGAAACAAAATGCAATTGAATTTTATGTCGTAGTGCGGTTTAACGACTGAATTAAACTTCGTTCGCTAAACGATGAAACGAAAATTAAAATCATGGACCGAAATATAATTTCGGGTTAAGAAATTAGCGACTGAAATTAATTTTCTTAAAATTTCAACGGCATTTCATTTGTTTTCTTTATTTTTATTATGTTTACAACAAAAACATCCGAACTTAACCACTAACAAATAACATATCACAAACTTCACAACCAGTATCCAAACTTCACAACCAACAAACAAATATCACAAACTTCACAACCAACACACCTCATATACATATTCAAACTTCGCAACCAACACGATACAAACAATATCATAAACTTCAACATCAAACCTAAACCATATCAACAATATTTATACAAACAAATGTCAAACCATAAAGTGTTAAGTGTATGATACAAATTGTATCCACAATACAAATGCCAGCATCAAACCTCTAATCCATGATACAACCATATCCAAATGGTTATGACAAACATGTCAACATGCTCAAAATACAATATCAAAATTCATTGTCGAATCCTACATCAAGTAGAATATAATATATTATTAAATAAAATAAACACAGAATATAGTATCAGAATGATGCACAAATAATAAAGTGGATCAGAGTACATATCTTAATTCTAAAATATGGTATCAAATTATATCATGATCAAATAATATCACACTAAAGTGCATAAGTCAATCCTGTATCAAGTAGATTACGATAGATTTTCAGAATAATGCACAAATAACAAATAGAAGCAATAAACACAATATAGTACCACAATATTATTAGAATTGTATATACTATAAAAAATAATCAAACAAATTTTATTTCAAAATATGGAAACTAACCTCAGAATTGATAAATACATAATATAGTTGTATACGAAGGTGAAGATCAACACATTTTATTTCAGGCAAGTAGTTATAAAATGCTCAATATAAATTAAAACTAAATGCAAATGATAAAGCACCATTTCATTATTCTTCCAAAACAAATTTTAATATTTAATCACTCAGTTAAATACATAAACGAAGTTGAAGGTCATCATACCTTAGAATATCTACTTATCAGGAGGATTTAGATCTTGAGTCTCTTGTGAATCAAAATGATACAATGTTGGAAAAGCAGGACTCATTATTGAATAACAATCAAAGAATTTTCGTATTTGTCACTCAATTACCGCCCTTACCCAATCATCTATAGATCGCTTAGACTGTTCTACAACCAACCTGACCTGATCATCCATCGATCGCTCATACTGCTCTACTGCAGATATGTCTAGTGCTATGACTTGATCCGTCAATGCTTGATTTTCTAGGCATAACTCTTGCATACCAATGGATGAAGAACTGGGTCGACCCTTGGCCCTGGAGACATCTCATGATCATATGGAACCCATGCATGACAGCCAAGGTCATAAATGGCATTCTTTTTTTACTTCCACCACCAACATCATAATATATGTCATTTATAGCTTCATCTGACAAAATATGAATCTCCCCTCCCTCTACAACATGCTAAGACGCTTATGCAACTCAAATAGTCATATCATCCTATTAAAAAATATATATAAGTATTATCTAATCAACAATTAATAAAGCTAATAATTTTTAAATTTGGGTGGCAAAAAAGTTTATATTCTTATTTCTATGGCTTTTGATTTCCAATCCACAAATATATCTTTTTTTTTTGTGAGTTTTGCAAAATACATCCCAACACGTACTAGGTTTTTGTAAAGTTTTTTCTACAAAGATAAAAAATTTAAAAGATTAAAATAAGTTTACTTATACTAATTATTGTAACATTATTGTAAACTCACGAATTCTATGGCATGCTTAACTATATGCTGGGATTCACCCGTATGCTTTGAAGATCCCGTGCTCGTGTCACCAACTCATTTCTATTATTTTGCGCAATTGCTTACTTTTGTTGCCAATTTTTTGCAATCCAAATGTTTTGCCATGCGACCCAAATATCATCTAGTATATATGATGGTTTTATTTCTTTTCTTCTCCACTTGTACATTAAGTCCTTGTGCAACTTCTGACGGTAATTGTTTCATGTTGCTTTAAAGTCCACCTTATGCTCTGGATCACAGGTATATTTTTTCTATAATAATATCAAAAACATTAGTGTCAAAGAATATTGTTCAATATCAATAATATTCACATTACTTACCAAAAATTCATGAACATAAAAGTCTTTCATCTTATGATTTACATGTCTCCATGTGACACCAGAAGCACACTGTCGTTCCTTTTTTTTTTTTTTTGTTATATACGCAGTAACACTATAACCATTGGGAATAAAATTGTATAAAAAATTTAATCATGTTTCAATGTAAAAGAAGAGCTAAATTTGAAATACTAATAACATTAATACATATCAAGCCCCAACAATACTCAACACAATCTGACCATTGTGTACTGGTGCACTAGCTGACATGATTATATCTGTAAAATAACATTATAACACATGCACAATCCAACATGTAGAAAGCAAGCATATCCATAGCAATAATAATTTTCAACCCTAATATTTAATCAACATTATAATCATAATAATTAACATTAACATTTTTTTATTTCTTTATCGTTATATTCTATTAGATCCTCATTGCTTGGCATCTCTCCATCATCTATATCCTTGTAAGTGACATTTACATCTATAATTAATTGGAAAGTAGATTGAATCTTTGAATCAACTGAATTTATCTCCATTTCCTCATTCTGAAATACATCATAGTTTTGGGATGTGATGGAATTGGTCATTTCTATATTCGAGCGAGGCTCGATTCGACAAACTGATAATCATTCACTACATCTCCTTCTCTTTATTGGATATTCAAGATAGAAAACTTACCCAGCTTGTACCGCGAAAATGAATGGTTCAAACTTGTTGAACCTTTTATTTGCATTCACCTCAACTAAATTATAATTTGCATGTATTCTAGTACTTGTTCTTGGAGTTGGATGATACCATGAATATTTGAATAACACACACCTTTTTGTGGGCAAAGAAGGATATTCGACCTTAATGATTTTGTCAAGTCTGCCATAGTAATCAAATTCAGTACCAGTGTTGGTGGTATATCCTTTTACACAAACACTTGAATTAGAGGTAATGTGTGAATCGCATTGTGCCACATGAAATTTGAAGTCATTCACATAGTAATCAGAAAAGACTATTATGTTATAGAGAGGTCTAGCTGCAATATTTTTTATCCTTTTATCTTATACATTTGAAATTCTATGACCTTTACCTAAAAAAATAGTTATAATATAAAATGATTATAACATAAATATTATCAAAAAATGTATTCTCTAACTTACATAGATTTAAAACCAAAGTGCAAATTCAGTCTCTATCTTTTTCTCTACCTCACTTTCACGTATTAATGAATTTTCAAGTTGTAGTTGTTGTTCGTACAAGCTGTCAAGGAAGGTAATTATAAATTGCATATAGTATGACAAACACTACATAATGGGATAAATGTTTCGAGTAATAAGTTAACTCATTTTAAGTAGGGTTTGACCTTGTCACAATTCAGGAGTACGTATGTTCTTGTTGCATGGTATTTATTTGTATTTAATCATCTACTACTAGATACACCCATTGTCTTGCCAAAAAATTTGGAAATTGAAAGCATCTCTAGGTCTATTGGTTGAGAATCATCAGAATTTCGAGTACACTTGTTATGTCTAGTTTTCACATTATCAGGAAAATAATATGAGTAGAAAGAAGATGTCTCTTCAACCAGATAAGCATTATATATTTACCCTTCAAATCTTGCTTTGTTACAAACATTATTCTTTAATCTTCTTAAAAATTGTTCAAATGGATACATTTATCTATATATACTACACAGGACTAGTTAGTTGTGCCTCATATAGTAAATGAACAGGTAGATATTCCATTGAATAAAAAAAGCTGGGTGAAAATATTGTTAGTGCAATCGACCTAGGTTTGATCGGCATGATCATGGTTTTGATGTGTGTGTCAAAGAGTTTAACTTAGACTTTCATATTGGTTTGATATGTATTTGAGTCTTGCAGGACTTGGTGAAACATATGAGCAAAAGCTCATCCAAGGGCTCGAATCCTTAAATCGGTGAAGGATGGTGTGGAATACATCCAAGGGACCGTCGGACGAGGAACAATGGAGTGGAGTCGAGGGAAACAGACTTCAAGGCAACATGAAGGATGACACGGAGAGGAGACGCGGGTTCAGGTGGATTTGAGGGGCAAAGACCGAGGCAGAGGACTTCAAGGGTGACTCAGGAAAGGATGAGTATGAGTGATACCAGTCGACTGGTACTTGGACCAGTCGACTGGTCCAAATTCATGAGAGCATAGAAAAGTTCTGTGCTCATCGGCTATGAAGACCAGTCGACTGGTGTTGACACCAGTCGACTGCCATATGGTCGTTGGTAGGATCACGGATTCTGTGGAATGTTGTTGGTTGTGTCCAATGGCTACATCAGTCGACTGGTGTATGGAACAGTTGACTGATGCCTAGATGAGTTGATTTGTTGTTCAACTCTCTCCTTCTATTTAAGGAGAGCTTTGGGGCATGAAGGAGGCTACTCATGCTTGTTGAATAACTCCTAAGTCTTTGCCCAAAGCTTCCAAGTCTTTCTCTTCCACCTAAACCTAAGTTTCATCTTGTAAGAGGAAGAGAGCTTTGTGAGAGGTTGTACTCCACCGATAAGGAGTAAGCTCTAGCCAGAGATTGTTGGGGGACTAATCCACTGAATGATTAAGGGTTCATCCACTTCAAGGACAAGCTGTGGAGTAGGACCAAGCAATCTCTGAACCACGTTACATCGATCGTGTTAGAGTTTGTGTTCTATTCTTATTGTTTTCTTTAGTTAGTAGTATTTCTACTTGCGCACTAACCTTGTAGAGAAGAAATCAGTTTGGGCACCTAGCCTATTCAACCCCCCTTCTAACCAGCCACAAAATATCCAACAAATATGTGTTCAAGTTTATATAGAATTAGAGGTATTTCATGTTTCTATCCAAAGCATTTCTGCCGTCATAATAATCCTCGATGTTAAATCTTTGAAAAATAGACTCAATTCTATTAGTGCTTGTGAAACATTATCAAGATGTAAGTCATGGAAAGCTATTGGAATAAGTCTTTGTATGAACACGTGATAGTCATGACTCTTCATTCCTAATATTTTTAATTTGGTCATATCCACACATCGAGCCATATTTTAGGCATATCCATTAGGAAATTTGACTTCTTTCAACCAACTACATAATATCTGCTTACTTTCTTTGTCTAATGTATAACAAACCTTTGAAAATTTATCGGTTGTTTCATTCTGATACAACTCAGGTCTATTAACTAATTGTTTTAATTCCTCATCTAATTTTGCTCTATCTTTTGTTTTGCTCATAACATTGATCATAGTATTAAAAATATTATCAAAAATATTCTTGTCCACGTGCATCACATCTAAATTATGTCGAATGAACAGATACTTCCAATATGACAACTCCCAAAATATACTTCTTTTCTTTCAACCACACTTACATTGGCTAACAATGTATTTATTTAATTCATCAGAACCAGCCTGAGTTACTTGTACAAATTCATAGTTATCTATGTCCTCAATGATTTCTTCATCTGACTTAATTGATGGAGGAAGTTTTTTGACCATTTTATTCTTGATGAAATCTTTCTTATTTTGCTTGAAAGGGTACTCAACTGGTAAAAATTTACGATGATTATCAAATCAAGATATCTTTCCATTGTAATGTAATGAAATTGCATCAGACTCTGTCATGCAATGTAGACATGCTAATTTACCAATGATGCTCTATCCTAACAACATTGAGTATGCTAGAAAATTACTAATCATCCATAATAAAGAAGCATGAAGGGTAAAATTAGTTCTACTTTCAATATCATAAATCTCCAACTCTACATTCCATAATTTATTCAGCTCGACAATTAGAGGTTATAAGAAATATCTATCTTCTTTATTGGATTTGTTGGATCTGGAGTAAGTATAGTAAGGAATATGAATTCATCTTTCATGCACATCCATGGCGGCAAGTTATATCGTGTTAATATGATTGGTCAAGATGAATATTGCTGTCCAGATTGACTAATGGCCAGATTGACTAATGGCTGAAATTCATCTGCTAAAAGTCTCAATCTTACATTATGTGGTTCTATTGCAAAGGAGAGAAATATTGTATCAAGATGTTTCTATGTAGGTGAGTCAAAGGGATAACACATTATATCTCCTTTATGTATATGCTCATGATGCCACCTCATGTGGCTTGCTGTTGCGATAATGCATACAAGCGCTGCAGTCTAGCAATTAACAAAAAGTAGTACATAACTTTTCATAGTAACTTTTTGTTCTTCTTCCCTGATATGGGATTACGCTGCTTATAATGAGGGTGATTACACATTCTACATTCAATCATCTCACTATCTTCATTCCAAAAAATCATGCAGTTATTTATATAATAATCAACTTTTTAATAGGCAAATCCAAAACCCTAACCAATTTCTTTATACTATAGAAGCTATCAGTCATTATATTATCAGAAGAGAACAACTCTGATATTAATTAACAAATGCTATTATAACAACATTCTGAGAAATAATGTTTTGCATTGATGTTTAATAACCTTGCAATAGCTGATCGTTGGGAATGACCAAAAGGAATATCTTTCCACACTTCTCTTTCACTAGCTTTAACATGCCATATAGATGTTGTATTTTAGGTGTTGGTATTTCATCTACATTGTTATGAAAAACACATACATCGTATTGTAAACCATTGATTGCATTGTATTGTCATTAAATGATGATTCTTGTTGAGCAATAGGGACAGATAACGAAGCACCAAAATGTCCAATTGGCTCAAACACATAAGGTTCTCCATGACAGTACTAGGTGTAATAATTTGGAATAAATTCTTTTATATATATATGTACTTTCACAGTATCCTAATGACGAAAAGTTATATTTCTACAATTACAATGATTACATAGACATTTTAACTTATCTCTATCTAAACATTCTGAATGACTCTTAGCAGTTCATAAACTCTTCAACTATAGAAAAAAATTTATCAATAATAAACTTATTTTCTAACCTATTATACATCCAAGTTTTATTCATATACATTGTAACCTAAAAAGAAATAAATTTGCAAAATTAATAAACATTTATGAGCTAAACACACATATGGTTATAACATAAACTCAATTACATCATTAAAACATATTGAAATTCTATCACTAGCACTCAAACTTAAATTGAAATACAGTATGCCTGAAATACAGTACCACTGAAATAGAAGATAGTAGAGGTATGGAAATAAGCGCTAAGAAAATGTAGTATACTGAAAATATTGTGCAAATATATGTTGGCTTAAATATGTACACATTAAAATCAACATTTAAAGTATTGTACACATTCATTGCTTGAGGGAATGAATTAAGAGAATCTGTCCCCACACATCATAAAAAATCACAAGCATTTCTTCTACGTACAAGCATTGTTTGAATCATCTAATAGCAATGATTAGATAAGTTTAACATAGAAAAAAAAATCATTAATGGTGAAGGTAATAGTATAACAAAGCTAAGCTGAAGCCAGCCAAGCTGAAGCCGACCAAGCCAAGGTCGGCCAAGCCATGACTGGCCAAGCCACAGCTAGCCAAACCATGATTGCCCAAGCTGATGCCGCCTAAGCTGATGCCATCCTTGGTCGCGGTCAAGGTTGAGGCCAAGAGCTTGGTCGGCTAAGCCATGGCCGATCCAACTAAGGTTGCCCAAGCTGAGGCCATCCCTGGTCGCAGCCAAGGTTGAGGCCACGAGCTTGGTCGCAGTTGACCAAGCTCATGGCCAGCCTCGCTGCTAGGGCCGAGGCATGCCAGCCACACGGCCTGAGGCAGAGGCGAGGAGAGGAGAGTAGATCGGCGATAAAATAGAGAAGAGAAAGTAGAGAAGATTACCAGCGCCAGAGGAGCTCACGTCGGTAAAGATCATGTTGTTGCCAGAGAGGAGAGCAGATTGAAGATCGGGGTCGGCGGAGGGAGGGAGGGAGCGAGCACATGATTAGGGCTTGGCACATTTTTGGAATTGAGAACAGCAACCAAAGTTTAATTCGGTCCCTAATTTAGGGATAGAATTTAATTAGTGACAGAATTTAAATTCGGTCCCTAATTTACTCTAAATCTTAAAATTTTCATTTGCCACCTTAAATTAGATTAGCAATCGAATTTAAATTTTGGTCCCTAAATTAGAAATAGAATAATATTCAGTCGCTAAATCTTTATCCTAAATTCCTAATTTAGCGACCAAATAAAAATTCAATTGCTAAATTCTTACCCAAATTTTTCAACCCACCACCCTATGTCCTAATTTAGGGACCGAAATTAAATTCGGTCCCTATATTAGGGATCAAATTTAATCAGGTCACCAAATTCTTACCACCTCCCCCCTTAAACACACGTGTCATTCCCGTTTGACATCCTAACCTCTAAGTTAGGGACCAAATTTATTTTCAATTCCTAATTAGCGACCAAATTAAATTCAATCCCTAAATTAGGGACCAAAATTAAATTTGGTTCTTAAAATAGTAACTAAATTAATTTTAGTAGTTATATTAGGGACCAAAATTAAATTTGGTCCCTAATTAGCAACTAAATATAATGTAGTCACTAATTAGCGACTGAATTTATTTTTGGTCTCTAAATTAGCGACCAAAAATAAATTTGATGGCTATTTCTGTCGCTAATTGAGAGTTTTCTTATAGTGAGTGAAGGGACTGTTG
>JBBMJZ010000074.1:4386748-4399473 GCA_037833815.1 Zingiber zerumbet
ATGATGTCTCTTAGAGAAGATCCGACTGACTCTAAGACTGGGCGGATGTAACTGGGAGCCGCACCCAGGGGAGATGAGGAACTAAGTCTGGAGGTCCGACCGACTCTGGGGGCCAGACGGATATAGGTTGTGAACCGCGTCGTAGAAGTGGGGAGCTAAGCCCGTATGCCCGGTCGACTCTAGGGTCCGACCAGTTGTATGTTGAGAGGCTTACATAAAAGAAGTGAGGAGCTAAGCCCCGTATGCTTGACCAACTTTAGGACCTGCCCGACTGTATGCTAAGAAACCGTATGTCTGGTAGGCTCTACGACCCAACTGGTTGTATGCTGAGAGATTTGCATAGCAGAAGTGGAGAACTAAGCCTCGTATGCCCCACCGGCTCTAGGATCCAACCAGCTGTATGCTGAAAAACTTGCATAGAAGAAGAGTAGAGAGCTAAGTCCCGTATGCCTGACCAGCTCGGTGGCCTGACTAATTGTATGCTGAGAGACTTGCACAGGAGAAGTGAGAAGCTAAGCCCCATATGCCTGCCCCGCTCTAGAGCCCGATTGGCTGTACGCTGAGACTTGTATAGGAGAAGTGAGGAGCTAAGCCCTGTATACCCAACCAGCTCTGTGGCCTCTCGGGTTAATGCTGGAAACCCTGCTTCTGAGAGGCGTGGTTCGTTCGGATACGTATACCTAAACTTTGACTGTCACCTCACCTTAACTTTGATCATCACATTATCTTAACTATCAACCTTACATATATTTGGGGTCACTTGCCATATCAATATCTCTAACATGCCATATCAATATCTCTTCCATAGGAACGGACGAGCATCAACATGCGTGAAAGAACAATTTGAAAGGGCAAAAGGCCACTAAGTCTTGGTTGTCCTAATAGATATTGTTGAACAACGTAACACTATAAGTCATTTCGCATAGATACACTTGAGAGTTGGTGTGTCATAAGGTATTGTACTTATACTATATGTACCTATTGTGCTACACTTGTAATACATGTATTTATCATACTACACTCGAAAACACCCTCTCCACTTGTAAACAATATTAAGTAAAGATAACAATCTTTGTACTTCTTAACATCTTTAGTTTCTGTGCTAAGTGGCAGTTTAACTTAGATATAAAAGGGAATCTTAATATAAAAATCTGTTTGACCTGTTGTCTATCCAACCAATTAAATGGATGATCATTAAAGGAAGATTATCCCTATCAGCACGCATCATTACTCTGCAAATACTCTAAGCATGCTGAGGCTTAATCATGAGGCTTCAACTAGCAAATTAATAACAGGGTAATGATTAAATTAATTATCCAAAATTTAGTACTATACACTACCTATCTTCCTCAGCTAGCGACGATATCCACATGCCCTTTCATCCAGCAAATTACACAATGACAACTCGTCTTGTTTATAAACTTATTGCCTTCACTTTCTAGCCTTCTTTTGCGAAGTTCAGTGTGTTTGGATTATTTTTTTTTAAGTTATCATCATGAGTCAAGGTTACTTCCATGGAAATGTGGGGAATCTGTTCCTATTTAATAACATATTATTTGCCTTCTTTAGACTCCTTAAAGCAAACCCATTTGATAGTGCACATGAAGGATATATCTTTAGACAGTAATATTAGGAATATAAGACTGAAACACAATAAAGCATGGTATTGATTTGAAGTAGCTAGCTTGGAGGAGGAATAACCAGAGATCGAGCTAGTGGGAAAATAGAAGGATTGATAAAGTTGAATTGATGAGAAAAAAGAGAGTTTAAAGATGACTATTACAGTAGGTTTTTCCAATTCCTAAAAGTTTAGTATCTACTTGCAATATAATGATAATTATTTTGATGTCATGAGATACTACAGAAAGAGATGAATAATCATGTTTTTTTTTGAATAATTATTGTGCTATTGGAACTCGGATATATAGTGTCTTTTGTATGAGAGGAAACCTCATAGTCAATGAATTCATATTTAAATTAGTAGTGCCAAAGAGCATCAGATTCCAATATTTAGTGGGGGACTAATTTGTATTATGGCAGGCAAAAAGTATCTCTTTGGCTTCTGTTAATATTATTACATAAAATGTTTATTAATTTATTTCCAATTTGTACATTTTCTCTCTCGCTCTCTCGAATTAGAATTAGGTGAAATATCTTCAGCCGATCCGAGGACGTCGTCCTACGTACAATTCCACCAAACTACATATCTTAGTAATGATTATTCAGCAATCGATATGATGATAGCAAATCGCGAGTTGATATACGTACATTTCCCTCGAAGAAGTAATTTGAGTGTGGCTATGAAGTGCCTCTTTAATACGACACACTCACTACTACGATTTTAAAGTATCAAATTTCTAAAATCTCTATTTAATTTTTCAATGTCAGTCAATTCAGGACATAAATTCAGGATATCCGAGCTTTATCCTGAGAACGAGAGAATCAATTAAACAGCAAGTGGACATATTTTGCTGAAATTAAGCTTAAAATAAGGACAGACAAAGTTAATTAGAAGTGTTAAAAACTGTCTCCCACTTAGTAATATAACAATCTTTGATACAAGAACAGTTGGTGCTGTTTGAGAACGAGAAAACCTGGCCAAAAAAATGATGCAAGTCAATAGTCAATGAGGCCGAAAGGTTTCGGCTGTGATTGATATATGTCCACCAGCACTTTAATTTTTCAAAAATCTGCCAGCTTAATGAGTGATAGACATTTATCATTATGATTTGGTTTAACTGAAGCTAATGATAATCAACTCATTTCGGTCGTTTATTTGTTTTTATTAATCCAAATCTTCAACTAAGATCCACAGTTCGCACCACCCTGGCCCTCCTCAATCTCATCCCCTGTTTCTTGCTACTTTTTATCTCTTACTTTGCTCCCACTTTAAAACCACATCAATCTACCTTGTTGTGAAGCTTCTCCCCTCACTCTTCTTCCACGCCTGCATGCTCTCTCTGCTCCAATCATGGCTCCCCTGCTCCTGAGAGAAATGAAAGGAATGACCTTCTCCTGCTCTTCTCCTGCTTCGTTAGCCACTTGTTCCACCATCCACCACAAATCCACAATCCAACCCTTGACCCGAAGGGAGATCGATCGGCACACTCCCCGTCTCAGAGACCCACAGAGGACTCACTTCGATCGCTCCAACTCATCCTCCAAACCAAGAACAAGACACGGTGGTGACTCTAAGGCAGCAAGGAGGAAGAGCTCAGCAGATGCTGACTCTTCTCAATATCTCCTGAAATCTTCAAGATTTAGACTTGCCGACTCCTACTACGATATATTTCCTGAAAACCCTGTACAAATTCCGAGTTTTCTCGCCGTCGAAAAGCCAAGATCGGAGCGCATAGGAGGCGATGAAGTGGCTATTTTGAGGCCGTCTTCTTCTACTAGAACGCAAGATCAGGTTTTAACCAGTCGCGTCTATATTTCATTAGGATGCTTCTTCCTTCTTTTAATATGTTGGATTCGTCTCTAATTAGGTGGTCGTTCTGAGAGTGTCCCTGCATTGCAAGGGCTGTGAAGGGAAGGTGAGGAGGCACATAGCCAAGATGCAAGGTGAGACCATCAGATTCAGTTTTTCTTTTTGTTTATCTGCTTTAAACATGGAGATCCTCCATCACTTAACCGTGGATTGGACGCTGAAGCAGGAGTGAGATCTTTCAGCGTGGATCTGGCGACGAAGAAGGTGACTGTGGTGGGAGACGTGACGCCGCTGGGCGTGCTGAACAGCATCTCCAAGGTGAAGCATGCGCAGCTCTGGCAATCACCTCCTCGGGCTTCAGCATCCTTCTAATTCCATTCAATCAATCGATAATCCGCTTAGTCTCGACGTGATTAAGAAAAAGTGTGGCAAAGTTTGCTTTCGATCTATGCTGAAAGTTATTTCATGAATTCCGGTCTTAAGCCGTGATCATTGTCAGTGTACTCGTGCCACTCCATTAGTCATGGAGTTTTAATTTAATCTGAAACATCGCAAAGCGACCGTACGAGAAAGCAATTAATGAAGAAACCAACGGATACAGGAAGGGACCAGAGCTCAAAAACGACCAGAGCTCATTGCCCGAGGGTTGGCCAGAACCCTCGTCCCTGGTCCCTGGTCTTTCGACAACTGGATTCGATCAACCAATTCGACTAGAGATTCACTAGTCAAACCGCTGTTTATCTCCGGCTGGGAATACGTGCAGTCTTCCGACAAGAATTCTTTGGGGATTTGATTAAAAAAAATTCGAGCTTCACGATATGGAATAATTATTTTTTAATTATTTTTATATTATTTTATGATAATAATAACATTGCATTAAAATTATATTTTATGGTATTAATAGTTTATATCAGTATTCAATTTGACCTCCTCGCCTGGCTCCGATCAGTCCTGGGACCGTTCCTTGTTTAACCTGCGACAACGAGGACGACTCCGAAGGTTGCGATGCCTCTTCTCCCTTCTCTTCCGCTATTTCCCTCTTTAATTAGCATGCGGCTACAAAAACACTACTTCTCCCTCTGCGTTACGCTTTCCCCCTCGTCTCCTCCTCCCTCCCTCCTTCCTTCCTTCCTTCCTCCTCTTTTCTCGCTCCCATCATCGCCTGAGAAAGGGAGAGAGATAGGGAGCGGTAGAGAGAAGAGAACGAGGCGGAGGCAGGAGCGAGGGCGGAGAGATGCTGCAGAGGGCGGCGAGCAATTCCTACTCGTGGTGGTGGGCGAGCCACATCCGAACGAAGCAGTCCAAATGGCTCGACAACAGCCTTCAAGGTCGATTTTTTATCCTTTCCCTGACCGATTCGTTGTTCATTTTCGTTCCAATGATTGTGTTCTGTTTGATTGGATGGAAATAAGAGAAGGGAAATAAAAAACAAACGAAATGAAACCATCCATTTCTCTTGTTTTCTTGCGAGGAAATAATTAAGAGGGCGATAATTCAATTCATTTCCTGTTTCTGCCTAAGTCGCATGGAAATAGGCGAAAACGGAATATTTTATTTCTTTTCTTTGATATACATGTATGCTTGCCTTTATCAAACGGCTCTGAATTTTCTTTTGTTCTTTCTCCACGGGAAGAACCAGAGAATACATGCATAAAGGACCAAAAAAAAAAGAAAGACTTGATTTTGTTGGCGATGAATATTGGTTTGGTAAAACTTTGATTATTTGAAGAGGAAACAAACTTTGATTAATCGAATTGCTGTGAGAGCATCCATCACGGAGGCCATTGATGTTTTCTTTTGCGCTCTTTACGTAAACAAAATCTTGATTTACCGGTCTTCATATTTGATTTTTCTCACCGATAACATTGCTGCAGATATGGATAATGTAGTTAAAGCAATGCTCAAGCTCATTGACGCAGATGCTGATTCCTTTGCTAAGAGAGCAGAATTGTACTTCAAAAGAAGACCAGAGTTGATAAATTTTGTGGAAGACGCACACCGGGCATTCAGGGCATTGGCTGAACGATACGACCATATATCGGGAGAATTACACAAGGCCAACCACACCATAGTGACTGCTTGCCCGGATCAAGTTCAGTATGCCATGCTAGAGGAGTATGATGATAGTCTTCCTAAAGCAATTATCCCAATTGATCCAAGTAAAATTAACAAGGCACTAGTGGAGGGATTAATAAACAAAAGAAGAGAGAGTGAATCATCCATGAATAAACAACATAAAAATAGTGCGCCAAAGATAAGTTTAGAAGCAGCCCAAGGAGAGATAAGTAGGCTTCAGAAAGAGATATTGGTTCTACAGACTGAAAAAGAATTCATCAAGAATTCTTATGAAAGTGGGATAGCCAAGCACTGGGAGATTGAAAAGCAAATAATAGAGATGCAAGAAAAAGTTTGTGGCTTGCAAGATGAGTTTAGT
Organism: Zingiber zerumbet; assembly: GCA_037833815.1. Lineage (NCBI taxonomy): Eukaryota > Viridiplantae > Streptophyta > Magnoliopsida > Zingiberales > Zingiberaceae > Zingiber > Zingiber zerumbet. The sequence goes on from JBBMJZ010000074.1 coordinate 4,392,613, forward strand.
ACCACCACAGTCATTGAGGACCATGAGGCACTTTCTTTGATGACAAGTACAGCTCTTAAGTCTTGCGAGGATTCCATGGTTAACTTGCAGGAACTAAGAAAGAAATCCCATGAGCAAGCAAAAGTAGAATCTGAAAGAATTAAGGTTGCTTACGAAAAGCTGAAGTCTCTCCAAGGTGAGAATTGCCAATCAAATGCGGAAGATACAGACATTTGTGGCAAAGACACACATATGAGTTTGGCTGCTGTAAATATTGAGGAAGATGCTCTAAGCAAGGCAAGGCTTGATTTACAGTCCCTAGGTGAAAAAATTAAGATATATTTTGAGATGAGTCCTGAAAGTTCTGTGAATGAAATTGCAGAGAAGATTGATGAACTTGTAAATAAGGTTAGCACGTTGGATATGACAGTATCATCACAATCTGTGCAAATCAATCGTTTGACTTCTGAAAACAATGATCTTGAAAAATCCCTTCACAAATTGGAAGAGGAGAAAACATCTCTGATCAATGACTCAAATGCATTGTCTAAAAAGCTGAAGGAAGCTGAAGAGGAGTTAAACAGAGTTCGAGCAATTGAGAAAATTGTTCATAGTGGAGAAATCAGTTTCAGTCAAAAATTTACTGAAACCTGTTGTAGTCTCAGCAATATTTCAGAGAAGCTGCAGACTTTTAAACCTCTGGAAAATGGTTGCACGACAGATACATCCGTAGAGGAAGAATCTTCCACATGTAACATTGAAACAGATAAACTCCATCAAGTCAAAGTGATAACTGAAATCAATGATATCAAGGTAGATTTGGTAGAGGAAATTAATGCAACTCAAGGACTTGAACGTTGTAAGGAAGATGCATCACATAATGGGGCTAGTTCTCATCTCAAGGATGCTTCAGAAAAGATTGATGACCCAAAGGGAACAAAGGACCTGGAGGAAAAAGGTTCGTCACAAATCTATTCTAGCATTCATCTAACTAAAACTTTACAAATCCTTCTGGATGATCACACTCGGAGCCTTGAGCAAACAATTTCTAGTGGTTTAGAAGGTGAAAAAGAGGGTACACATGCCGAGTACACATCAGTTTTGCAAAATTATGAAATAGAGAAAAGAAGTGATGAAGATAATGAAGAAACAATGGCTTTGATATCGGAACTGAAGAATACCATCATAACGAAAGATTATGAGATCCAAAGGCTGAGACAACTTCTATCCTCTATGAAGACAAGTTCTAATGTCACTATAGATTCTTGGCATGGTCAACAAAAGGCTGAAAGCACATCCATTGAATCTTTAGTTGTCACGAAGAACTATGAACCACAAGATTCTACGATAACTGAAGATCGAAACCTATCATGTACTAAAACGGAGTCACTTGCCGAGTGTATGGAAAAAGAAAATGCCTTTACACAAATCACTTATGCAAATAACATGAACAAGTCAGATTGGGTTTCACCTATTGCAGAAAAGCTCAGGAGAGATATTGACACTTTGGTCGAGGGAAATTTAGAATTTTGGCTTAGATTCAGTTCATCGTTCCATCACATACAGGAATTCAAATCCAAATATAATGATCTACAAGCTGAGATCAATTATCTCAATGAAAAGAAGACATCAGGAGTGGATCCTAGTCCTGAATCAAAACTGGTAATCTCAAAGCTAAGGGAGTTAAAAACTGAAGTCCTTGTTTGGTTGGAACATAGCGCACTTTTACGAGGGGAGCTGCAAAGTAGGATCTCAGGTCTTTCTGAATTGCAAAAAGAGATATCCAGTGCCATCAACACAAAACCTGAATCTGAAGAAGTTTTCTTCACTCCGTATGAGGCTGCAACGTTTTATGGCGAGGTTATGAACATGAAACGGGAGTTTACTAAGGCTGAATTTGAGCTACAATTAGGGAGAGAGCAAGTTAGGAAGCTTCAAGCTGAAATTGATGGTCGATTAACTAAGTTGTGTGGGAAGTTCGAATCATTTCCATCAGGCAGCCTTCATGCTCACTTGGATAATTCTCCAAGAGCTACAATACCCTTGCGTGTTTTTCTTTTTGGTGGTGCGAAGCCTAAAAAGCCATCCTTCTTTCAACGCATACAGCCAGTGTTCCAGAAACAAAACAGTAAGGATAGAGCTGAACGTCGGTGAGTTGCAAACTTGTGTAAGTTTTTAGATAACCAAAATTGATTTTCATCTATCTTTTGCTTAAACTAGTGGAATTATCTTTGGCAGGTCTAAACACAATCTGCAGACTGACAAGTAGCTCATTGCTAGTTGGATGATAAACACATTCTGCAGCCTAACAAGAAGTTCATTTGTAGTTGGATGATAATAACTGCTACTATTACGATGAGGGCACGTCTAAACATCTTCTGCATCCTGACAAATAGCCTTCTGCTTGGATGGTATCTATGGTTTGTCTCAGTTGCATCTTATTCCTACATTGGAACAACTTCCGTTAGCAAGTTTGATTGGCTGGCTTTGGATTTATTCTTCTTGGTGAAGGAAGTTGAGTTTTGAGTTTCATGTTTTAGACACTAATTAGGCGCCCCCAAAATTACCTCATCTGCTTTATTATTTAATGCCTGGATTCTTTTACCTACTTGTAAAGTATATAAAAAAAAAAAATTCAAGAAGTTATTCCTTCTCCCCATGTCGTTACCAAGAACTTTGTACTGAATATAACTAATATTGTATTTAATACTGCAATTTGAACTCATGTTGCTTGATCTTTTTTTCTTTCCTTTGATTAACTCCAGCAAAAAAAAATCACTTGTGTGAAAGTAAATCTTTTGCAACTCGACTCCATACTTCTGATTCCTTTTACTGAACGAAACACAAGAACTTGGCCTAAACAATTAAATTGTCTTCTTCTACTTTGTAGAAATGTAATCGTATTGTCCAATGTAGCCTTACTATGCTTATTCCTTGCATGAGTTTGACGAAGAAGTCAAAGTTTTTTTTGGTTGGAAGAAGAATTGTAGCTGGCAACTCTTAACTCTTCATGGCTTCACCCTTGACTGATTACTAATTTTAATGAACATATATAATAAGTTGCTAATTCTAATATAAACAGAATCACAACAGACGACACTAAAGTCTTAATAGCCAACTACGGCCGTCGATTCGTGCCCCATATGAATAATATGTCAAAAATTGATGATTTTCCGTGCATCCTTTGACTTCGCTCCGGATCGGTCAAGGGAATCTCTCGTTTATATCTGATGAATAATATGCCCTGTATCTCTCATAATTGGTCTATCTAGTTCGCAGTAAACGACTCGCGGTAAGGACAATACCAAATCCATTTATGGTTGAGGCTTTGCCAAAAAGCCCAGGAGGGTGTATAGATCTACCGTAAAGATCTATCTAGCCCGCAGCAAACGACTCGGGGTATAGGCGCGCCAAATCCGTTGATAGTTGGTCACTTGCTCAAAGTGACATCATGGGGCCTTGACCCATGACACAGGAGGAGATGGATCGAGATGACTAGGAGTCACTGGAGACTCACGGACACATGGGAGCGGTGAGGCATGGAGGAGGTGCAGGGCATCTACTTGCAGGAGACATAGGACATAGTGTGGGCAGTGATGATGCAGACATATGAGCAGTTGGACAGAGATAGCAGGCACAGGTGGTGCTGGTGCTAGTGCTGGATGATACCTCAACCTCAGTATCTGGTATTGAGGACGAGTTGGCAGCCAACATGTGCAGAGGAGACATGGATAGATGGTACACGAGTGAGCACATGTACACGATTGTGGTTCCCCTTCCAGATCTGATACTTCGTCAGACATGACATAAGGGGTTCCAGGATCACTTTCGTATGATTGTGCATTTTGATGATATATATTTACCTTTTCATCTGATGGAGGTATATTTATTAGTTTTTTGTCGGATGAATTCTAAAACAGTACTTGTATATAGAAAATATAAAAAAAAAGAATCTAATTTCATTCATTAAATATAACATAAAAAATAAATACATAAACATAATAACAAAGAACTTAATTGAAGAGTCATGTCTTTATCCTTTAGCGTTGTCTATAAGTGCTAATGTATATGAGAATTGTTTCATCTTCTTTATTTCAAGTGTTGCATGCTGAACTTGTCATCTCTTGACACAGGTGTGTCACCAAGTGTACAATTATGCATACCATACCTGATAATCACCTTTTCAATATAGGCCTGTTGTGAAAGTCTAAGAATCCCTCTTGAATGATCACGATAGATCTGTATACCTAAAATAAAGGATGTTTCACCAAGATCTTTCATTTCAAAACTGCCAGATAGAAATGATTTGGTTTCATGCAGCATATCCTTATTATTACTTGCAAGTAATATATCGTCCACGTACAAAACAAGTATAACAAATTTGCTCTCACTAAACTTGACATATATACACTGATCAACGAGGTTCTCTTTAAATCCAAATGAGGTAACCACTTGATCAAAGTTCTCTTTAAATTCAAATGAGGTTACCACTTGATCAAATTTTCAGTACAACTAACGGGACATATGTTTGAAACCATAAATGGACTTCTTTAATCTACATACTAGGTGCTTTGAGTTCTTAAATTCAAAGTTCTCCGGTTGCACCATATATATATAAACTCTTCTATGTCTCCATTGAACAATACAGTCTTTACATCCATTTGATGTAGCTCTAAATCATAATGAGCTACAAGTGTCATGATTACCCTAAGCGAGTCTTTTGTTGACACATGTGAGAAAGTTTCTTTGTAATCAATGTCTTCTTTCTAAGTGAATCCCTTGGCAATAAGACTAGTCTTATACTTTTCGACATTGCCCTTTGAATCTCGATTGGTTTTAACTATCTATTTACAACCAACGGACTTCTGACCTTCAAGTAATTCTACAAGTTTCCAAACATCATTGTCTGCCATAGATTTCAACTATTCTTACATGGCGTTAATTCACCTTTCAAGGTTAGAATATTATTTGACTTCTTAGACAGATGTAAGATCACTTTCCAACCCTATATTAAAATCATGCTCTTGGAGATAAATATAATCACGAAAATTAGTGGTTCTCCGTTTCCTTGTGAATCGCCTTAAAGACACTTGTGTTTGAGGTGCTTGAGATACTTACTCATCAATATGAGCTAATACTTCAATTTCAGTGGCAGACTCCTCCAATTGTATTGGAAATGTCATGGAAATATCTTTGTTCACTACACTCACTAGACATGCAATACCCATAATGTGTGGTATGGTAACTACACCGCTACTGATCGCACTAGTAGTGACTACAGGAGGATTACCAATACATTCCTCAAAAAATACTTCCTTGACCTTATCACTCCCACTATTCTCAATGAACTTGACATTTTTCGTTTCGAAGAAAGATCTATTAGAAAAATTATAAAATGTATACTCTCTTGACTTCTCAAAGTAATTTATAAAATTACAGTTAATTGTTCTTGAGTGCAGTTTCTTTCGTTGGGTCTGTAAGGCCTAGCCTCAACTGGACAACCCTAGACGTGTAAATGTCTAATGTTAGACTTTCTACCTGTCCACATCTCGAATAAGGTTTTAGTTACTACCTTGCTAGGTACTCTATTGAGTAGGTAAACTGCAGTCTTGAGTGTTTCACCCCACAAAGACTCTAGTAGAAAAGTGAAAGTCATCATACTTTTTACCATGTCTTTTAGGGTTCGATTGTGACACTCAGCTGCACCATTCTGACTGAGTGTACCAAGCATGGTATATTGAGGCATAATCCCACACTCAGCAAGGTAGTTCGTAAAAGGTCCTGAATATTGTTCACCCGATCTATCATATCGACCGTAATATTCACTTTCACAGTTAGATCGGACGACTTTCATTTTCTTACCTAGTTGAAGTTCAACTTCGGCTTTGAAAATTTTGAACATGTTCAAAGATTGTGATTTCTCATGAATAAGGTACAGATAGCTAAATTTGGAATAGTCGTCTATGAAGCTAATAAAATATGTGTATCCATTTTAAGATGCCTTAGGGAATGATCCATAAATGTTCATATGTATTAGCTCCAAAACGTCACTACAACGACTAGCTCACTTGTTCCTTTTGTTAGTGGTCTTTTGGTCTTCTCCTTAACACACTCTATGCAGACATCAAAGTCTGACATATCAGAACCTTTCTAGGCGTTATTTGGATATATGTCCTAAACGCCTATGCCACAACATGGAAAAATTCTTGTCGGTCAATTTGCGTTTTGTACCAATACTATGCATTATTACGTTATCAACCATAAGAGTAAGGTGTTCAATTTATAAAACTTATCAACTAAGAAATCATTGCCAACCAACACCGAATTAAAGAAAACACTAAAAATTTCATTTTTAAATAAACACGAATAACCTAATTTGTTCAAATAAGAAATTGAAATTAAATTCTGTCTAAAAGATGATACAATACATGTATTTTCTAAATCCAAAAAGACATTGGTTTTTAAACAAAGTCTAAAAACATCAATCGACTTGACTTTAGCCTTTTTTCCGTTTTCTGTATAGATGTATCTTTCACTATCAAGCGGAAGTCAGGTTTTGAGACAACTCTACATAGTGACACTTATGTGAGTAGTAGCACTGGTATCTATCCACCAAGTATTAGTGTGTACAATAGCTAAATTGACTTCCTAACTAACAAAGTTGAAAAGTTTACCCTTCTTTATGTTGGTGCAATTTCCAGTAGGTTAAGGTTGACCTAGTTGACCAAGCGTAAACCTTGGTCATTGTTTCGATGTTTGACAATACGGAAAGACATGTAGACATGGACAATGCAGGTGCAGTTGCCCATGCGGAGAGATACTGATCAGGGTCTGATCAGGTTGAATGAAGAAGAGTCAAGTAGGTCAAGGTTGACCGGATAC
>JBBMJZ010000074.1:4465221-4476490 GCA_037833815.1 Zingiber zerumbet
CTTGATTTTTTTTCTTTTATTCCTGAGCAACATTTTCTGTCCTTAGCTCCGGGTGTGTATTCATCACAGTTGTGAATTTTACGACTCTGCAATCATCAAATATCTATCTTTTTATATCCCTTTCCCTTCCCTAAGGAAGGGTATAGTATCAATTAATGGTTGTTTGAAATAAAGCTTTCTCCGTGACTTGATAAGCGTGACCTGGAAAGCTTTCTCCATATTTTGTATTTTGATTAGTATTGTTATTTTTGTTTCAAATAGGGTTGGTAGGTGAAAATGATGGTGGTATTGACGTAAAAATATGTAAGTCGTTATCTATTTATTTTTATGTTGGTTTATAAGATTTTTTTTTTTTTTTTTGGATGTAGGTAGAAGAAGGAATTGGATTGAGAAGGATCTCCATAAGATTATCTTCTACTTTTTTTCATGTTTTTGTATGAGATTGGAATTTGGATACACATGTTTGTTGTAACTTTGTTGTAGTGTTTGATTTAGAGGGTTAGTTGTTGTATATTGTTATTATTTGTATGGTTGGATGATGATGTTTGTTGTATTGTTAGTTTTATGTTCTTAGTTTAGGTTGTATATGAAACATGTTTTGACGATGTATATGTTTGGGTTTAGATTATTGATGTTTGTATTTACACAAATATATTAGTTAATATTTGGTTTATATTTGTGTTATTGTGTTTAGTTGTGTATTCAATATATATTGAATTTGTTTGAAAAAAAATTGTAATAGGAATAAATATTAAAATTGGATGGATATGAATTTTTTTTTACTTTTGGGACAGAATTTTGTAACGAAATAAGGATTCGTTGGAAATTTCCAACGAAATAAGGATTCGTTGGAAATTTTCAACGGCACCAAGGATTCGTTGGACATTTCCAACGAAAACAGGATTCGTTGCAAATTTCCAATAAATCTCAAATTCGTTGGAAATTTCCAACGAAAATAGGATTCGTTGAAAATTTCCAACGAAAATAGGATTCGTTGAAAATTTCCAACGAAAACAGGATTCGTTGGAAATTTCCAATGAATCTCAAATTCGTTGGAAATTTCCAACGAATCCTATTTTCGTTGGAAATTTCCAACGAATATGTATTTTCGTTGCAGAAATTGGATTTTTTAACTTTTGCAACAAATAATCATTCGTCGCAAATCTATTTGCAACGAATCCATATTTTCGTTGTTAATTTGCGACAAATTTGGAATTCGTTGCGGTTTTTTTCTATTAACTGTTCCAACGAATATTTATTTTCGTTGCAAGATTTCCAACGAATTTTGCAACGAATATGATTTTCGTTGCAATATTTCCAACGAATTTTGCAACAAATATGGTTTTCGTTGCAAAAATTTCCAACGAATTTTTAATTTTTCGTCCCAAAAATTTGCAACGGCTCATTTCCAACGAATTTTTTTCGTTGCAATTTTCGTCGCAAATTCAATTTCCAACGAATTTTTTTAAAAAATTTGTTGCAAAATTCGTCCCTAAGTGCCAATATTTTTGTAGTGTTGTCTGAGTGTGTGCAGGGGTACTCGCTTCGTCCTCGTCACCCTCTTCGCCTTCATCATCTGTCGTCGACTGCCGGTGGACCATCCTTCCGGTTCGCATACCGATCAATCGATTGTCGTATCGACCGACCTCCATCCGACTCAGCTTCCAGACGGGATCATTTACAATATAATTTGACAACATCATAGAATTGTAAGTGCAAAAAAGTACGTTAAGATTTATATACAAATCATCGATGGCATTCATGCCAATGCTATCCCATTTTTCGATTAAAACTAATTAAGGTGAAGACCGTTTCATATATGATTATGTGTATTTCTTTAATTATCACACATAATTTTAAAGTGAACTTGTGCATGAATCTTAGCTTATGGTGGTTCTAGATTGTATTATAAGATCTATCAAATTATATTATGAAATCTATTAAAATGCGTTATAGGATTACTAAATTATATTTGTGAATTAGACAATAAACTTTTATTAATCAAATAGAAAAATTACAATTTTTCAACTACATGGCACCTCTGTGTATAAGAGACGCCTTGAGCGTTATTAAACTTTAATTTGAGTTAAAAAAAGTTAATAGTTATCTAATGCTAAGAAATCACATAAATGCTAGATAATACGAATTAATAATCTCTGTCCTATAAATGCTTATCCAAAGGCAAGAAAATTGAGATTAACCATTTGATTGGTATGTATTAGTGTATAAATGACAGTTATCTGTATTGTCAGAGGAGAGAATATATTGCCAGTGACTAAAAAAGACCCCTAAGATGCTCACTGCGGTTTAATTAACTCAATCGAAATCAATTAATTAATTAATCAGAGGGATTAACAGCCAGGTCCCCTCAAATGCGAATGCTTTTGAACATACAGTGTTGGCCACATGGAGGAAAAAGGTTGATTCCTAATTTGGATTAGGTAGGTCTGAATTATAATAATTAGTAATTATACTTAGTGGAGACTGTTGATGAATATATATAGCTAGCTAGGTATAGAGTTTTTGATAAAGATTTGGTTAAGTTTAGCATAAAGGGAACCAACTAAAGCTTGAATTCCCAAGGGGTGTGCATCAAGTCAAGGGTTAAGTTATTGAAAGAGTTAGAACTTAGAAGTTAAAGAGCACTAGTCAATCTAGTTATCATTCGAGTAGTGAAGTCATATCCGGCCTCGATAGCACTCGTCTAGCACTCATAGCAAAGGGAAATAAACTTAAGAAAATACCTTATTAATTACTACCCATAATGCATGTCTCCTACAATTACAAAGACATTACAAATTAAGATATCGATGGCAAACTGATTCAGACCTTTCCTAACGAATTTATATTATTGATTAATAATTTCAAAATGAAAAGTTACTGGTGTAACGAATTTATTGTAAATGAACTTTTTTTTTTGGTTTATCTAGCGTATCTAGTCCTGATTAATCCTAACATACTAAGTTTAAGCCATAGATATTTGAAAGACTACATGATCGCTCGGTTGCACCATAGCGAGGGATGTACAAATGCACCTTTAATATAGCAAAGTGGTTAGATTTAATAGTAGATTATATATTTGTTGTAAAACATGATTTTTTGGTAATTAATCTTTTCGTATATCCATGATTAATTTACAATAGGCGTTTGCCCCGCTCGACGACACTCTTTTGTCATAACATGATTAATAATTAGCCGGAGCACCGAATGATGATTGAAGCCAGACTTCATGAAGTTTGAAGTTCAAACTGCCAATAAATTGCGGTTCACTGGTCACTCCAATCTCCACCATCCCTCCCCAAGTTCCAATATCTGACCGTTGGTTTCAATTATCCCAAAATCAGAAGATAATAAATCAACAATGTGTAATTTCAGAATTAAACAAAAGAAAATTAGTAGTGATTCCATGGTCGTTGGCATTAGTTAAATCAGGCGGCAAAAGAATAATGATAAATTTTAATGGGCCAGCTAAAATCTGAATATAAAGTATTTTATCATTGTATATAATATTAATTAATACATATAATTTTAATTAATATATATTAATTAAAAAAATAAACGATCAGGATTGATTCTAATTAGTTAGATACTGATTATTTAGTAATTTTATTTACTAAATAAATAAAATCATATTCACGAGGCCTCTAGCTCTCCTTACGCAGATGACAGAAAGATGTCAAATATCGGAAAGGCACGCACGCATTTCTTGGTCAACGTCAATCAAAGGCATATTGACATTTGTTTACATTTCTCCGTCCTCTCGTATCAGCCTTGAGCCATGCACCTTCCCATGCATGCCACCACCTCCTGGCTCATGCTCATTTGGTGACTACATAGCCCCAGCTCTACTCATAGGAACCACCGTTGCATGCCCATCTCGGCCGATCGACATGGCCACAGCTAGCTTGCTTCCTTCCTTCCTTTCAAAAAATATATATCCGTCGTCATCGTGCCAACGGCTCCTCTGAATCTAAACCAGTTGACCGGCCCTTGGACGCGGAGTGAGGGGCGGATGTCTATTCCGTGTTCGGTGGCTCAGCGGAGGGGCTCGGGTGCCAGCCGAGATGTCGGACGGCTGTGATCGAGACGTCACGTCCGGGTGCGGGCCCCGCCGGCCTCTCCCAGTCAGTCAGATATGCCGGGGGCACTCCGAGTTCGGTCGTTGAGTTTAGTCGAAGCGGGCGGTCGCTGTCGTCCGGTGGGCCCCTCATCGTCTCCCGGGCATAATGGGCCCTCTCGAGATTCGCGCCCCAACCTTCCCTCGCGCGACAGGCTCTGACTTCGTTGGAAATTTTCAACACGAATGCAACCCCCAAGGGATTCTCACGCCATCTGGTAAGCCTGTTCCATCACCGTACGCACCCGCGAAATACCCTGCCCCAAGTCGTGGGCCCCGCAGGACGACGGGGATGGTGCAGCGTCGGTTTCGCCAAGATGGGTGCGAGTGCAATTTCTTCTCACCGCTGTGATTTATACGATGGATTCCATAACGTGGGCGCCACGCTGTCGTTGGAAAGTCTAAATCGAGAGGGGAGTAATAATCACAGTTGTGTCGGATCCCGTGGAAGGCGGAGAACTAGGTCCACTACTCTGAGCCAATGACCGTCTCGATCTCCTTCGCTTCTCCAGCACGATCGGTGCGGTTTCGTGTAGGATTTGGCCATTTGCTCGCAGAATCTTAGGGACAGTGGATTTAATTATACGGATAACTACTGGCCTTGTCTAACCCGTGCTTCTGGAGAAACACGTAGGTTTAGCCGGACCTGGACAGAGAGACTACAGGAGCAATAAGCAGGCAGTGTGTCTGTCACGGAGAGGGAAAGTGAGAGTGGGAAGGGAAGAAGGAGCAGTGATGGAAGAACTGCAAGAAAGAGAGCATAAAAAGAATTCTGAGATCGGCCGGGGAGTCGAGGACGAGAGGGAGAAAAAGGAAGGATCAAATGAAAAAAATGCATGGAATATAATATAACGAGAGAGAGAGAGACAGTGCTGGGCCCATCACCCATCCACCGCCTGCTTGGTTGTGTCATACCGTGGCGATCATCATCATCCATTTCATATCTCCTCTCGTCCTTTAGACCAGCTACAGCGCTAACCCTAACTCCCGTCCCGTCCCTCCTCTCCTCTTCCGATCCTCCGCCCAAAACCACCTCTACAGAGCCACCACCCACCGTCGATGAACAAACACCGATCCGAGCTAAAAAATGGTGGAGAGTAAGTTGCACGTCTTCCAGCAATTCCATTTTAGCAGCTTTTGCTTACTATAAAACGTTATTTTATATGCATATCTTAGATAGGGTTGCAAGGAAAAGGAGAGACAAGACTCCGAATTCCTTTTCCTTTCAACCTCATCTTTTCCGCGCCTAGCACGCAGAGGCACTTAACTTATTTTTCTTAATCTCCAAACCTTCTTCGACTACACTGTTCCATTTCCTGTGCGTTGTTACACCCATAAGCAAAGGGAACTTGCGAAGCAGCTACCTAGGGGGTCGTGATGGATCCAATTACGCACCATCTTCCTCCTCCCTTCCACACCCGGGAATTCCAACCCCTCCACCACTTTCAACAACTTGAACAGCAGCAGCTCAAGATGGAAGACGACGACAACGGCATCCCCAGGCTCCACCGAGGCAAGAAGCGCGATCTCGACGAAGAAATACGCGACAAAGGCGCGAACTCCAATTATAACGGTGGGGGCGACGAATCCAAGGAGGTGCTCCCCACTACCTCGGCGGGGGAGGGCGGCGGCGAGATCATGCGCCGCCCCCGCGGCCGCCCAGCGGGGTCCAAGAACAAGGCGAAGCCTCCGATCATCATCACGCGCGACAGCGCCAACGCGCTGCGGTCGCACGTGATGGAGGTCGCCGGGGGCTGCGACGTCGTGGAGTGCGTCTCTGAATTCGCGCGCCGTCGGCAGCGCGGCATTTGCGTGCTGAGCGGCGGCGGAGCGGTGGTTAACGTCACTCTTCGGCAGCCCGGCACGGCCGGGAGTACGGTGGTGAATCTGCACGGCCGGTTCGAGATCCTGTCGATGTCGGGGTCGTTCCTCCCCCTGCCGGCTCCGCCAGCCGCGAGCGGCCTGGCGATCTACCTGGCGGGCGGGCAGGGGCAGGTGGTCGGCGGGACCGTGGTGGGGGCGCTCATAGCGTCAGGTCCAGTCATCATAATGGCTGCCTCGTTTGGGAACGCGGCGTACGAGCGGCTGCCGCTGGAGGAGGAGGAGGAGGAGGCACTGCAGGGGCAGCAACTGGGCGGTGGGCTGGGGTCGCCGGCCGCAATGATGGGGCAATCGCCGCCGCCTCACCAGCAGCAGTTACTTGACGGCAACCCCTCGCTTCTCCACGGACTTCCTGCGAACCTACTCAACAATGTGCAATTGCCTGCCGACCCCTACAGCTGGGCCACCGGCGGCAGCGACGGACGCCCAATCTTCTGATGGCAGTACACATGCATTTTCGATCGTAATTAACTGAACTCGAATGGTAGATCAAATTAATTAATTAACTAGCTTCTTGCTTCAGCTCCGAAGCTAATTTGGGAGAGAATGAAGCCTGAATGATATCTCATGTGCTCAGGCTTATCTTCATCTGCTTCTTCTTCTTCTTTTTCTCAGTTTCAACTATTGCATGCATCTCGTGCCTGTTACTTTCAATTGGCTTCTGTTTCTAGTGTCTCCTTTTGTCTGATCTGATTTGGACAATTACATTGCGCCTTGTACATTATTATTCTATGAACGAATTCTTAGAGTGAACTATCTTCTTGATTTGATGCATGGTAATTAAGCTTAATTAATTTTCAACTGTGGATAATATACACGCAATCAGCAGGGGTTAATTACATATATATCTTTATAGATCAGCAACGCGTTGCCTTCCTCATCGTGTATGCAGTAGCTCCATGCACCTGGACATGTCGGAGATGGAAGAGAAGACAGTCAGTTAACTGAGAAAAGGACGTTGAACAATGTGTACTTTGGCGGTCTCCCCTGCCGCTTCTTGAAATCTCCGTGCATAATTATGGTCTCTCATGCATGCCCTTTCATGAGACCGTTTAAAGCTATTGCTAGCTGCTCATTATGCTGATATTATTCTAATGGAGCATGATACTCATCGCATATCAGTGGTATTTTTGATATTATAGGTTGTGGACAATATCAGTGGATAGTCGACGACATATAATGTATTGCGAAGAGGGCTTAGTTAATTCAGTGGAGTGGAACTATGGAAGATGCAGGTAAATTGCATCTCCATAGATAGTCTTAATTAAATGATCATCTTATTATTTTATTAAAAATCTCCTCTCTTTACTAACTAATTTCGGTGAAGTCTAAAATAAATTTATGTTAATATCTTTTTTCTATTCACACTAAAAATAATTCTAAGATTTATTAATAATTTCACAAGCGAAATAATCAGTAATCTAGAGTTTGAGACTCAACTACGGTGTATTATTATGAATTTTTCTCATTATTTATTTTTTCTGGTTGTTTTATATAAAAAAAATATAGTTTTCTTTAGTCCCACATATTAAAATTGACAACACTATGAACAAAGAAGCTTCTATAAATATTTTAAGCTAACGATGTTAAAAAATATACTTTTCTTAATTTATTTTACTAAGATAAGTATAAGTGTAATATTAAATTAAATTAATTTTTTACATGGGGTAGCCCATTACAGTAATTTGTTGCTGCGATTATCTAGCGTCACCCTTGCATTATATATTGCACTATTGTATGGGTCTAACGAATCTTAGTTATTGGAATTATGTTACGCACGCAATGCGTGTGCCGATTACTAGTATTAACTATGAATCTCAGGGTCTCATTAGTTCCACTTAGGTATTTTTATAACATTAATACAAAGCATTTATAAGGCTGTGATTTAGTAATGGAATAATATTCCAACATGTATTTATTGTATAAGGATATGCTTATTTAATTAGCAAAAATAGATTGGATATTGAACAATTTGGGCTTGCTGTGGGCGGAAGGCCCAACAACACCGACAATCTGCAGGCCCAATTAAATATTGGGTTGGATTTGTGGTTTGTGAGTTAAAAGTCGGAGTGGGAGCGGCCGACAGACGGTGTCGTCGGAATTGAATGTGCATGCTCTGTTTCGGCATCTACGCCCAGTAAATTCACAGTGAGCGAGCGAGTGCATGTGTTCTTTTCCTCGGCTTCTCCCACTACTCTCCCTTCCCTCCGATTACCTTCACATCACTGTTCTCGAAAGGGGGAGGATCTTAGAAAGTGGATGTGTAAATCATGGTATGATAATAAATGAAGTGAATGGAGTGTCACATCATCTGTTATCTGTCCATATACTGCAGCGGAGTTAAGTGCATGCAGCTGCCTGTTGCATCACCACTGATATTAATTATGAATAGTATGATATATATTTTATTAAATTGGAAAAAAAAAATCAGATATGGATTTAGTGACATCATCGGGATGCATGTCTAATGCAATTAAATTCAGCAATTGCTTTTAGCTGATGAGTTTGGAGTTGATATGGTCTGGTAGGACTATTTTGTTCTACTCATAATTTAGCAGTATGACCTGTGTAGACCATGCTCACTCATCATCAATTTCGGTTTAAGGCTTGCAATTATGTTGGTCACGAGAGAGACATTTTACGCTGAAAAAAAGGATCGATGGTGATATCTTTTGATGATGATATGTCAAATTTTGTCGTCTCTCATAAACAATTTCAATCATGATAAAAAAATATCAAAATTAAGAGTATTTGATAATTTAATAGGAAGGTATTAGATAATACAATTTAAGTGTATTTGCTGTTGGGCAGGTAGCATAAATTAAAGGGATGCTTGAATGATTAGATAAGGGAAGGTAGCATAAATTGAAGAGAAGCTTAAAGGCCTAACAAGAGTAGGTAGTCCAAATCAAAAGATTGCTCGAAGGTCTTGAGGATAGGTAGCATAGATTGAGGAGAACCTAAAGATTATATATTATTTAATTTAAAGATATATGGACCTTAAATTGTGATTATGTGATTATAAACTTGGATTTATTTTAGTTAATTTGTTTAAGTCTATGATTGCTTAGGTGGTGTGGTCATTTATAATTATATAATCAATTAGATAATTATTTAATTATTAATTTAATGACATAGGTCAATCAACTGATAAATTACCATTGAGATTTCAACATTCGAATGATGTATGACCGATTGAAATTGAAGGCGTGACTTGGTGGACAAAAAGTATATTTAGTAATTGAATGTTAAAATCAAAGGTATATAAAATCTTTAAAAGGAATACAAGAGCTTGGTTAGGATTAAAAGGCTTTGACTTATAATCTCTTGATAAATTAAAAGTTTCCAATCGTTCATTTTTATATTAAGGAAGATATGAGATTAATATCCTATTGAGAGAAAATCCTGATTAAAGGTCAAGTTCATTAAGAGCTTGTGAAATCTCATTGTCTCAAGATCAACATCTTGAAATGTTATCATAACTCAATTAGTAGAAGTGAGGTCTCTAAATCATATAAAATATTAACTTTAGCAAGCAATGTTAATTTGCATTTATTTTTATTGCATTTCGATCACTAATTACAAATGTGCACCCCATCTAACCTTGAATTTTAGTTGTATTGCTAGCCAGAATTAATGATATTATTATTGATGTAGTTAGTACTAACGTTCTAACTCAGATTTTGATGAATGACAAAGTATGTTAAGTTAGTTTAGTTGTGTTCTAACACTTTGATCAAGTGTGCAAGAGAAGTCCAGACAGGTCGACGGACTGACCTAGTGTCTGACACGAAGCCCAGTTAGGTCAAAGGGCCAACCTGATAGCTGACAATGAGCTCAGTTAAGTCAAAGGGCCGACTTGATAGCTGGCATGAAGTCCAAACAGGTCGACGGGCTGACCTGATGTCTGGCTAGGTCAAAGGGTCGACTTGATAGTTGGCACGAAGTCTAGACGGGTCGACGGACTGACCGGGCGTCTGACAGGTAAGTTAAGGTAAGTCATTAGAGGGGAGTGACTGTGAGGACGCGTTCCCGGGAAGGGAACTTAGGCGTCGATCCAATTTAGAGCCATTTCAGAAATTTAAGTTAAGATCGTGACTAGATTCTGGTCTCAAGGAGACGGAATCTAATTACTATTCTTTTATTATAAACTGTGTTAACACTTTATTTTGCAGGGTAGTATAATTTGCATTTTGCCTAGAACTAACATTTTCTTGCAGGTAGCTAGAAAATAGAGGTTCGACCACCCGAAGGTCCGGGCGCCCGAAATGCAAATCTTATCTCCTCGCCGCTTCGCCACACGTGGAGCTCTCTGATTGGCCGGGCTACGTCAAAGTCTTAGCGCCCGGAGCCTCCTATATAAGGAGGGTGAGCCCTGGAGCAAAGAACAACTGACAACAATGTCTTCCAACATTTGCTCTATTGCGTTGTGCTTCTGCGACGCTGTGAAGCTTCTCTAACAACATGTTGCTTTCTTTTTACTTAATTGTGGTCGATATTTCATTTCTTAGCTCTTGTACTTTCACTTGTAATATTTTTATGAATTGCTAGTGGATTGCCCAACAAAAGCACTCGACGAGTGCAGGTCTTGAAGTAGGAGTCAACGAAGGCTCCAAACCAAGTAAATCGGTTCTTGTTAGCATTGCTGTGATTTTACTTTTCCGCTTCTTACTCTAAAAAAAAATTTTCGATCGCTATTCCCCCCTAGCGACTTTTTCGATCCAACAAGTGGTATCAGAACCAAGTTACCGCTCTGATTTGGTGCAACCACCAATCAGACAAGGGGATGAAATTCTTTTTCAAATTTTTTTCGGTGTTCAGTTTAACGTTATAATCCAAACTGGTATCGTTACCTTTTTGGAAAACTTCTCGTAGCAATTAATCTGAATTGGTGCAACACAAATTCAGTTGTAGATACTTTTTATTTAAATACCGCACTACTAATCCAAGTCCAAGTTTTGAGATTTCTTATTTTTTTTTGTGTGCAAGGTAAAAATGTCTCAAATCGAAGGCTTCAGTACAGTCCGACCCCCTCTATTCAATGGGGACGACTTCCCCTACTGGAAGAAGCAAATGGAGGTCTACTTGAAGATCAACTTCGATTAGTGGTTCAGCATCACTAGAGGCTACAAGGCGCCGGTCGACAACTCCAAAAATCCACTGGACCCCGAAACAGTGGACTCCGGGCATGAAAAAGAAAGCCTCGACGGACTTCAAAGCTCTCAACTAGGGGTGCAAATGAGCCGAGCCGCTCGTGAGCCGCTCGCGAGC
>JBBMJZ010000074.1:4476590-4504525 GCA_037833815.1 Zingiber zerumbet
GTCCATTGGTACTCTTCTTTGTCTTTAGGAACTTCAAATCCATATTTCATAGTTAGAAGAATATCAAAATCCGTTTTGAAGAATACCTCCATCCGACGTTTCCACGTCACGAAGTCTCCGTCGAACTTCGGGGGATGAATACTTGTTCCGGCCATCGTCTTGATCTTCATGCTTCAGTCGGCGGTTAGTCCTTCTGAGGCGGTATGACTCTGATACCACTTGTTGGTGTAGCGTGGCCGGCAAGAGGGGGGTGAATTGCCTTCAAAATAAAAGTATACCCTCCTCGATTCTTTCAACTCAAACAGTACAATAGTAATAAAGTAAATTAACAGAATAAAGAAAAAGAACTCAACAATTTACTTGGTTACAACCAAGAAGGTTGTTAATCCAAGGCAGCAGGAAAGCTCTGAAAGATCTCCTTCTCTGAAGGCGAAGAAGCCTTTTACACTTTAGAAGCTTAAAACTATTGCTAGGAATGACTACAGAGTTGATTGCTTGAATGAATGAATAATTCTTAGGTCCAGGGGTCCAAGCTAAGGCGCCTCCAACCAAGTCAGCGGATAAAACTCTATCCGCGCTCAAACAGTCATTTTTGACCAGTCTGAGACACCTCAAACAAGCTTGAAGGCGCCTCAAAGGTTTGAGGCGCCTACAATGCTTGATTGAGGCGCCTCCAATCTTGATGAAGGCACGTTGAGCTGTATTTCTAGCTCACTTTCTCCTTTGCTTTGACTTTCGAAGCTTCGTTCTTTTGGGTGATTCTGACCAATCGAAATAGGGCTCACCCGAACTTAATTTCCGGCCTTCTCCTCGAGCAGGCTTCCACCCTGGCTTAACGTCCCTCGAACGTCGTGCACGTTCTTCTTGTCCACCGGTGTACTCTTCCGCAGCGCTCTCGTCCTTCGGACGCACCGAGCCCGTCAGCTCCCTTCCCGTGCTGTCCTTCTCGCTAGCTGCGTCTTTCGCTCGACTTCCTACGCTCCTAAGCTCCTGCACACTCAGACACAGGGATCAAACACAAAGAAGGACCTAACCAACTTGGTTGATCACATCAAAACATCCACAGGGATCAACAAAAAGGTCAGATTTAGGGTTTATCAATCGATTCTACTAACTAGTAATCGATTACTAATCCTAACTTCAGCCTTTTCGAGGCTGAAATTATATCTTGTATGGTATTCGGTTGATCTCTGTAGGATCGAAAAGAATGAGAGGGGGTGAATCTCATTTTAAAAATTTTTCTTTTCAACTTTAAAAACTCGTCAAAAAACTAAGTACATAATAGACAAATAAAGTAAGAAAAAGAAAAATAAAAAACATGTTTTTGGTTTTAATTGGTTTGAAGCCTTTGACAACTCTTACTCTAAGAATCATGATTCCTTGGACTGTATTGATTGGGAAATTCATTAAATTCTTCTACGAAGAACCTTTGGGCAGAGAGGTCGAGTACAAAGATGAAGAAAGTGTAACACTCTACACTTCCTTATGCAACAACAATAATAATTAAAAATAAACTTTACTGAAAATAATTGTGATTAAATATTGAGGCTTGAAGTTAGTGTCATTCTTGTTGTAGTAGTTTAGTGTAGTAGAGTCGCAGCAAATAGTTGTAGAGAGATGGCGCAACAGAATCAACTTGGAACAAATAATAGAAGTTATTTCTTTAGTGTTGGTCGAACAGTCCTTTTATAGTGCATTGGGGACACCTCAGTTCATCAGGGCACCTCTATCAACTCTGATCCAATCTCAAGTGTTCAGACTGTATCCATTTGGAGGCGCCTCCAATCATCTGAAGGTGCCTCCAATGTCATTTGAGACGCCTCTAATCAACCTTGGGTGTCTCTACCAGTTGAAACTTCATCCATGAAGTTTATATATGCGAAGGCGCCTTGATCCATCCAAGGTACCTCTAGCACTATTTATCCTGGGTGCCTCCATTCAACTAAGGCACCTCGAGCATTATTTATCTGAGTCTTATTTTTTTACTCTAACTCTTGTAAATATGTTAGAACAAAATAACAAAGAATACCTATAAAATAGAGTTAGGACAGATAATAAAATTATAAATTAGATCATGCCTGGCATGACTAGGATCTAATCTTAGTCTCAACATAGATTTTTAAAATGGGTCTAAGTTGGAACAACGCCTATAGCTCCACTGGAACTCGTCCTCACTGAATCTCTCTCCTCTAGTACCTGACCTTACTTGCCAAACATTTGGTCTTTCAGATCTTATTATACTTTCTTTGGTCCTGCTCAGTATATGATCAATCTGATCGACTAAGACTTACCTGCAACATTGAGTAGTACAATAGATATAAAACAGTAAGGTAAAGTAGTGTTAGCAACTTTCAAGATCCGTTAGCCCGATCGATCGCCCGTTGTCGACCAAAAACCATTCGATCACACATGCTTAGAGTTCACTCCTCTAAGACTTTTTAATACCTAGGGTTACCTCCCTCCTAGGGGTTTCCACTATCTCGCTTCACTCACTAGGACTTTCCACTGCCTAGCTTCACTCACTCTAACTTCACTCACTATGGCCTAACTTCACTCACTAGAGCTTTCATCGTCTGGCTTCACTCACCAGGACTTCCACTATCTAACTTCACTCACTAAGACTTTCACTGTCTAGTTTCACTCACAATGACTTGTCCTCGCTTAACCTCCAGTTAGAACTATCCACTCAATAGACTTCTCACATGCCTAACCTTCGGTTAGGTCTTACCTTTGCCTAACCTCTAGTTAGAATTAGTCACTTAGTAAACTTCTTACTTACCTAATTTTCGATTAGGACTTACCCTTGCTAATCATCTAATCCTAATTAGACTTCATTCTTCTAAACATCAAGTCATGTTTAGATTAACCCTTAGTCAAACTGACTAGACTTAAATACATTGTCAAACATCGAAACCCTAGAGGTTGATTGCACCAATAATCTTCTCCTTTTTGATATTTG
Organism: Zingiber zerumbet; assembly: GCA_037833815.1. Classification (NCBI taxonomy): domain Eukaryota; kingdom Viridiplantae; phylum Streptophyta; class Magnoliopsida; order Zingiberales; family Zingiberaceae; genus Zingiber; species Zingiber zerumbet. The sequence goes on from JBBMJZ010000074.1 coordinate 4,479,550, forward strand.
ATAATTTTCTTAAGTTAGGTATTGGTGTTTAGGGTTTTCTACCAAAGTTCTGAGATTTTGAAATCACTATGTTGAGTCCAAATCAAATTCAGCTGACATTTTCACTAAGTCACTACTGGAATCTAAGTTTAGTAATTTATGACGACAATTGGGTATGCGTATTATAGAGTAAGACATGTTATTTTTTAAACATATATTTTTTATTTTTTTACAAAAAATATTATATGATTTTAAAAATCAATAAATTGACTGGACTTAGCTTATGTCAAACCCCTAGGATCCATGTTCCCATAGATTTAGCAACCTTGGCATCTCACAACCACCTAGGAATTAACTTGATTGTGTACTGTAAAACCTAGATTGGTGTGAGATGCATACGGTGTTAACTGATCAATTCGAACATTTTAATCGATTGAAAATTATTATCAATCAATTAAGAATTGATTATTTCAACTAAAATAGTCTAATTTTAGTTCATTAACCCAGGTTTAGTTAACCTAACAATCCCTAACCTTTAAAATACTTGTATTAAACAACTCAAGTATTTATTTCCTCATAACTTTCTGAGCGTTCAATAAGTATAAGAAGTTTCTCCGCCTTCATCGAAGGATATTTTTAGTGCTTTCTTTTACCTTGGATTAACAACTACCTACGTTGTAACTATATAACTTTCTTTGCCTCTTTATTTCATTAGTTGTTAAATTGCTTTAGTTTAATTGTGCTACTAATCTTATTTGAAAGATCGAGAAAGGTTCATTTTTAATTTACAGGCAATTCACCACACACCCCCCTTTCTCACCGGCCGCACGGGTCCTAACATATTCAACCATCATCCTCTCAAGCATCTGGTTACCCTCCTCTCAAGTATCCAGTTACTATTGACCTGCTCCAATTTTGTAAAAGTTTTTCACCGCCTAGGATTCACTCTCCCAGAATTTCCGCCAAGCATCTGGTCACCCTTAATCTGCTTAAACTTTTCATCACCTAGGGTTCACTCCCTTAGAATTTCGGCTAAGCATCCAATTACCCTGGACATGTTTGAACTTTTCGCTTAGAGTTCACTCCTTTAGGAACCCCCACTTCCTTCACCTAGGGTTCACTCCCTCGAAATTTTTGCCAAACATTCAGTCACCTTTGATCTGTTTGAACTTCTCTAGTTCACTCCTTTGGGAACCCTACTTCTTTCACCTAAGGTTCACTCCCTTAGAATTTCCGTCAAGAATCCGGTTACTCTTATGTTAGACTTTTTGCTTAAAGTTCACTCCTCTGGAAACTTCCACCTCCTTCCTTCAAGGTCACTATTCCATCCACATATCTCAATTTAGATCATGATTCTAATACCATTTATTAGGACTATAAAAATTCATATATTTTTAGAATAGTATGATAATATCCCCTATAAATCTATGCCCTTATAAATATATTTTTAAATTCTATCAAAAAAAAATCATATTAATAAGGGTATCTTTCATTTTATCTGTTAAACTATTTTTTTCATATATCTACAATGTGATACTTTCATTATATTCCCAACATTTATCTCACTTTATTCCCTATTATTTTTTTAATATATATTATAATATTTGTAAAATCTATACTCTTTTTTAAAAAATTATATATTTTTTAAATTTTTATCAAGACTATATTACATATGGCTATTTAAGCATGCACGTTAAAATAGATCTCCAACCTCTTTTAATATTTTTTTAAAAAAAGTATTCTTTAATTTTAACCAATTATATATGAAGAATAATGGTGAGATCTGGCCTAAGATCAGAAAAGTCCTTTCGAGGTGAATGGAGATATTATATACACGTTAATTCCGCCCATTGGCTCACAGTCCCCCGATTTGTTGTTTTCTTCTCATGAATGATTAGAACTCGATGAATCAGTCGCCACCATGGAGATCTATTGAAAGAAGATCCCTGAATATTTATTATGGAGATACGTTCATCAAATGAAATCGATGAAGATAAAAAACTAAAGGTCAAAAAATAAAAAATTCTCACAGGTGAGCCAGAGAGGTCCCACAGCACCCTACTACACAAACAGTCCGTACGTCTCGGAGTAAACGGCACGCTCATCCTTGAGATACAACTAAATTTTTTCGATTTTTAAATGGCAGCCGACTATCTCGTTTTGGTTTCTTGTTTGACTGTTTATTCAACCAGTAATTTCGTACCCAAACAAAATATTGAATCATGCAATATCGGAAGTTTTTCATTGGTGATTCGCCCTTGGCCGTGAAGGTAAATGAGAAAGGGTTAATAACTCAGAAAGTCAGTATTTTAGTAGACTATGACAGCATAAAGGTAGAATTTCTCCTCCAGCAGTTTCATAGAGTTGGTCTTATGTTGATGAAAAGTAAATATGTTCATCATATGAGTCTGTCAATTTATGTTAAGACTAACATTGAAGAAATAAATCACGGATGATTATTAGCCTTTGAAATAATGACTAACATATAAGGGAGATATTTATCTCGGTTTTACCGAGATTCGAACCCCAGACCTTATGGTGGCAACACCTCATGTGCTAGCCATTAGACCGTCTTGAGGGGATCATACGGTCAGTCCCATGATCATATATGAGAAGGTAAATCGAGAAGCTGTAATTAATCAATGCGAAGAGGACTTTTTTTTCTCAGTTTTATAAAGATCCGAACTCTTGTCCTATGATAACTAGGGGTGATCACGGATCAGGTTGGTTCAGTTATTAGGGTAACAAACTATTCGGTCCTACTAGATCAGATAATATAATATTAGGACAAACATCCGACCCTATATCCGGCGATTATTATGTATCAGATATCCAACGAGTTGTCAGTTATTTGGATATCCGACCTTGTATCCAGTAAAATATAAAATATAAATATTAAAAAAATATTTTAAAATGATAATAGACATTACGCATTACACGTTGTAGCAAATAATCACCAGTAGCTGCTACAACGTGTAGCAGCTTATCGACAGTAGCTAGTACAACGTGTAGCAACTTATCGACAGTAGTTACTACAAGTAGGGGTGATCGCGGATCGGGTTGGTTCGGTTATTGGGATAAAAAATTATTCAGCCCTACTAGGTCGGATAATGCAATATCAGAACCCTACATCTAACCCTATATCCAGCGGATTATTTTTTTCGGTTCGATTCGGATCGGTATAAGTAGGTTGGTCGGTTTAGCGGGTTGACTGCTCACTCCTAATGATAACAATTCTGTTTGCACTAATCAACTCAACCCTGTCTCGGGGACTATAAATTTAATATATTAATATGACAAAAGGTGATTCGCTCACCTACAGTACCCCGTTAATCCATTCCTAGACTAATATAAAAAAAAGATAAATCATAAATAACTACTAGCTATTAGTATATTCAGATATACTAAGTTTCAATCTTGTGATTTAATAGGATAACATTTCATATCTTCACTATCACACCATCCAAAGGGACCTATAAATTTAGTACACTAGTTCATTGTACACTTTGCTTAGAAAATACTATCAAAGTTAAGTTGGAGGAGGATGGGGAATATTTTATCCATATACAAACCTATCTCGAAACTAGATTCCCATAGAAAATTTGTTTGTTAAACTTTCCTTTGGAAAAAAAAAACATTTACTGCGCACAATGGACACGTCCGACAAAATAAAGGAGGACCTTCAGTTCCCTGCGTAAAAAGTCAGAATTAAATGTTGCACTGTAGCCACTAAATGGCCCAAATATGGGCATGGATTATGAAAGGAGTTCTGACGCACTATTTAACACATCGTATTTGGAGTGAAGGAATACATAGGGCGGCGGGCATTGTAGCTAAATCAGAGAGCATCGCACAGCACAATTTGTCAACGTACACCACCGGCCGAAGATAACAAGCAACTGGTATAGATTTGTCGTCTACCTTTCGGACTCCTTCCAATTAGTTTCACTCGACTGATCAGCTCAGTGTTCAGCCTGGATCCACATGACACCCATGCCACGAGCATGATGTTTGACGCACACCGATATAGATTCATTGGGGAAAAACACACGCAGGCCACATGAGGTACGCAACAAATTAAAAGCGTAACAGTGGATTCCGTGACCTCTTCTAGTTCACAAATCGCTACGAAGGATCAAGGAGTCGGCGCGCGTCCCGACTCTCCCGGTGCCCTACGAGAGCTACAATTAAATAAACTATATATGATTGCGCGCAAGGCTATAAATTAAGGCATAATCGATAGGTGCGAGAGAGCAAAGGAGGAGGAGCTCCCAATTGTCTGTCCATTCATCGGCTCCGCAGGTGCTTCGGTATATAATTTTGAGTAAATATCTAGAAATGGAGAAGATGGATCACGGTTTGCCAGCGGCTCCTTTCGTGGCGAAGACGTATGAGATGGTAAGCGACCCGAGGACGAATTTGCTGATCCGGTGGGGGAAGGGGGACAACAGCTTCCTCGTGCTCAATCCCAGTGACTTCTCTCAGCTTCTTCTGCCCTTGTACTTCAAGCATAATAACTTCTCCAGCTTCGTCCGCCAGCTTAACACTTATGTACTCACTCAGCACTATTTCTGGTCAATTTCTCTTGGGTTAATTCCATTTTACTTTGTTAGATTGCATGTTGTATCAGGGATTCAGGAAGGTGGATCCGGATAGGTGGGAATTTGCTCATCTGTCGTTCCTCAGAGGGCAGATTCACCTCCTCCCTCGGATCACACGAAGGACCAAGAAGAGCCAATTTTACGATGCTACCAGCAGCAGTAGCAGCGGCGGTATCAACAACGATGAAAAGACAGACGCGGCAGCGGCTGCAGAGATGGAAGGGGAAGCGGAGGACGTGGTGCTGCTGCGGGAGCTCCACCGGCTACGGCAAGATCAGATGGTGCTCGACGAAGAGCTCCAGCGGATGAGCAAGCGGTTGCAGGCGACCGAGAGGAAGCCGCGTCAGATGCTCTCCTTCCTCATCCAGATGGCCAAAGAGCCTCAGCTCGTGTCCAGACTCGTCCACTCTAAGAAGCTGCAGCACTCGGCGGCGGCGGCCAAGAAGAGGCGTCTCGCGAGCGTCATGCCGTCGCTGACTCCTCCACACCCGCCGCAGGAGCTCCCTGTTCTAGTCTCAGAGGCCTTCCAACAAACAGTTCGTGGGCCATCGTCACTCACACAAGTATTCCCTGCCGTTGCCATCCATAATACCTTTAACCCTATTCCGGCGGGCAACGTCGTCAACCCACACGAGTTTGGACTCGACGGGAGTTCAGAGACGACGGCAGCAGCCACAGCAGCCAATTTCCCGTTCTCTTTACTTGGCCACGTATTTTTCTAATGTTTAACTAAGGACAAAGCACCACTCCAAATCCAATCTGGCGCCTGTGCGTTAGGAAGATATTTGTGTACTTTTTCATGAAGTAGATCAGCGTTATGAAAATCTTTGAACGCCATAAAGGTCAACAATGATAACAAAGATTTACCATTTACAAGCGTCGCGTTATTGGTACCCTTGGTTGAATATTTATCCATCGTTTTCGCTTGCAGTAAGTGTTACCGTAGCTGCTACTCTTTCATGGCGTGGAGCGCCAGCGCCCAAGTACGTTGCTTTGCTAGAGTATGAGATAAGGAAACAGTGAATCTCATGACTTGCCTTCTCGTTGAGAAGGATGAGAAAGCAGGGTCCATGAGGTGGAGCAAGAACAGGATAGGGGCCCTTTAGGCCTATAAAGAGTGGGGGGCACGGCCTACATGAAATAATTAGTGTGTGGGCCATTTGATTGGGGAGTGAGTGATGGCTAATCGACGGGTCGTAATCCAAGCATTTAATTTGTAACCTGAACAGACAAGTGCAACGAATCATTAACTGTTCGGAGAAAAAGGAAAACAGTGAGGAATTTTGAACATGAAGATCTTACCGTGAGGAATTTTGAGCATGAAGATCTTACCGCGAGGAGAAGCAGGGTGGTCCAGTGTGGATTTGGAGCAGAAAATGGGGATATGATAACACAACGCATCCCTTGTATATCATTAACTAATCATCTCAGACATCATCCCTGAGATTGCAAGAACACGGCAATGTTTTCTTACAGCATCATTAATAATCCTCACGCTCTTTGTATGATCCTAAGAATTATCTATATAGTGAATCCACAATTAAGTAAATATCTTTCAATATTTTCCAGGTACAAACATAAACACGTTAGTATCGGGTCAGCAAATGCAAAAATGATGTTACAAGAAGCGAGATGCTGAAAATATTTTATATCAACTTTGGATAGCCATTTCTGTCTCAAAAGCAGATACCATAGCAATGTGGGTCTCGACTCGGCGAATAACAACTGAGTAAAGCCATTTCTGAGTGCCAATCTGTAGGGCCAGAGCCAATTCCGTTATCTTGAGAGGTAGGTTTGAGGACCACAGAAAAAAGCCTGCAGCATGGAGAGAGAAATATCTAAATACCTTTGAATTTTCTTTTCATTCTCTTGCTGTGGTCCTGAACTACATTAGACGGTGCCACACCGGACCTTATCCTAGTGCTTAAGCCAATAGTTCCTCAACTGAGCCATGTGCAATAATATCTCATCCCGACCTTGGTTGGTGACACTACTAGTCATTATCCAAGGTGGTGCTTCCTGGAAGTACTCACTTATCAGTTTTTGAAAGTCTTCTACATGTTCTTCAGGTCTTTTACCACCACTCTTCTTCTTTTTACGCTTGTCGCACTTTGTGAAGATAATTGTCATGGGGATCTGACAGGTCCATGAGAAAAAAGGTGCCAAGTTAAAATCATGAAAAGGATGCCATCTATTTTATGTAATTAACCGACTCAGAATCTCTTTATGCAAACTTGTTGTATAAATACAACCAAACATAATTTATCTAGGTGTCTAGAAACAAAGACGCATCAGGCTGCAATTAAAAGTCCTTGAAGAGACAACACGTTGCATTATTGATATGCCTACAAATAAATGGGAATGAGAGATGTCACAATTGTTCGGTATGTCAGGACGCAACTCCATGCCGTCATCGATAAATTGAGTTAGAATACAACATCTTGGTAGGCCATATAAAGACACTGAATTAGCAGAAACTTAATAAGAGCAAGATGGAAAATCAGATATTGAGTAGAAAATAATGGTTATTCTTCCACAAACTGTTTTCCATGACAAGCGATGAGACATGAAAAACAAAAAATATAGTTATTGGACAAAAGAAAACGAGAAAAAGGAAACGAGATGTTATATATATGAGTGGTGGTTAGTTGTTTGGTCTCCAGAAGAACTTATAAGTAAATATGCAAGGATCGTTTCAAGGCACATCACTAATGGTGCTATTGATGACTTGTTGCATTTACAACCTAATGCATCATAAAGCGTCAATGCATCATAAAGCGTGAATTGGTTAGAATACAAAGAGCTCTATCTATCAAACCCACATCAAGAAGAGCTCTATCTATCAAACCCGCATCAAGAAGAGGCCAATTAAGAAGAAATTGAGAAACCAACAATTGGTGAATCATAAAACTTTACCTGGTTTTGTCCCAGCCAACTAGCATATTCAAGATCAATCTTCTTAGCCGGGATGCTGCCATCTATAAGTAAGAAGACAGATACTAATGTTGCCCGGTCAAGAAAGTAGCTTTTGGTAAATTCATTCCAGTTAACCCGCAGTTCCTGTGGTGCAGCAGCATATCTGCCCTAAAATGTCTCGAGAATTAGAAACTGCAAATGCCCATCACAGGTAAAACCACCATAGAACCATGAGCTAAATTTTAACAAATTAATATCAAGTTGGTATCTAGATTAGGTAGAAAGTTTCTCACATGAGAAAATGGCTATATTACCACTTATTTGTCATTCTGATAGCATTGTTAAAAACAAAAAGCAAATTTGAAGTTGTTATCTTGACCAGTTGGGCTTCAAATCTTAAATGGTTGGAAACTGAAAATTCAAGTCACCAAAAATAATGAAAAAAGTAATATTGCATCTGAATTCATATAAATAAACGAAGGCTACACAGCCAGCAAAGACGATTCTGAACACAATAGTATGACTGTATGAGGTTTGTAATAAAAAAGAGAGACAGCTTTATTAGAGACATTACCCATAACCAGGCAGATCCACCAGAAACCAAGAATCATTTATTCGAAAATGATTAATACACTGAGTTTTTCCTGAAATAAAACAAGATTATACTTAGTTAGGATTGGAGGAGTGAGGGGTAGAGGGAGAACGGGGGAAAAAAAAATCTCTGTAAGTCACTCCAATAGTCCAATTGACGTAATAGATCTGGAGAAAGGAAACTTTATAATCATGAGAGCATGAAATCGCTATGCTATAAATTCCAATCAAATAAAATATAATGCACGGCTATTGTTGCTTAAACTCTGAAAGAAAAAAAAAAAATCCCAACTCTGAGACCCAAGTAACACGTCGCAAAGAAGTAACATCAACGAATAGCATACCGGGCTTCTTGGAGGTAAGCGCGAGGCGCTTCCGCCTGACAATGGAATTAAGGAGGGACGACTTGCCAACGTTTGAGCGTCCAACTAGGGCAAACTCTGGGAGGCCGTCGGAGGGGCAGTCCTCGGTCTTTGTACTGCTTTTGACGAAATCAGCGGTGGAAATCTGAGCGTCATGGGCGTATGGACCCAGCACGATGTTAGATCCTCGGAGCACCCTTGCACTAGCAGCAGCAGCGGCTCCAGCACGGTCCACTCCCGGAGGAACGAAGAGCCTGTCGAATGGTATCTGTACCTGGGGAACCTCTCCGTCCTCTTCTACGATTCGGGGCGAGATCGGGGAGTCAATTTCCAAGGGTGCGGACACGGCGACCTGCGCTTTGGTGGAGAAGGAACAAGAGCGGGGAAGGAAGGGCGAGGGATCCCTTTTCCTGGCGGAGAGGAGGAAGCGAAAGGATCCAGAAGGAGGAGGGTAGCCGGAAACGATAGGAAGGAGGAGGCGAGGGTGGAGAAGCATCGTGACGGTGGTGTTTGTGCCTGCGACTGTTGCGAGTGAAAGCTTGGCCGCCCTAGAGTTCACCTGGCCCTAACCGATAAGGTCCAGAACTCTGCTGTATCACCTAGGACACGAAACTTAGTATTCTCCTATCACGAATGATACGTTCGTAGGGTCACCAAATCCACATTACGTCGCGAACGGCGAAAGAGCTGTTTTCTGCCTTGCTCGAGACTCTCGGGAAAAGTATTGAAATTTAGTCTCGTGGAATAGCAAATGGGCCAATATTGAAACGAAAAAGATTATAAATAAATGGCCGGCCCACGATAAGGGCGACTACTGCACACAAAATGTCCCACGTTCTCACTATCAAGAAATAATGACATTAAACAAAAAGCACATCTATTCAATTATCCTAAATTAAATTTTTATCTTAAATTTTATATTAAAAAAAGATCCGCATCAGTTACTCTACACATTTCCTAAATATACATTTTATAAATAGTAATTCTTTAAATTTAAAAAATAAATTTCATTCGCTAAACATTAAAATAGTATTTCTCTCTCCTCCCTATAATAATAATAAAATTTCTCTCTCCTCCATCTAATAATAAAAAAATAGGAAGGAAAGAGAAAAATAATAAAAATATGTATATGTGGCAAATTATAGGGAATCTGATGTGAAAAATGAATATCTAAATTTAATAAAGTAGTTATTTTACCCTAAATTTTAGATTTTGGATGAGGATTCACATCATGTGGATGCTCTAAGTATCTAACTTTCCAAAATACTGTAATAATATATTAATATAATATAATTTGTTTTATATAAAAATAAATGACCTTTTTCTATTCACGGTTGTTTCGGCCAAATATCATGGGATGGACAAGCTACCAGTCAATTAGGCTGATGAGCACACTCTTCATAGCTCGTTGGTGAGAAAGATGAGGGACTTGAAGACACTTTCACATAGAGAATGACGTCGAAGAGTAATCTTGACAAGTCACTCCGACACTCTAGGATTTATATACCTATCAAAAAAGGATGGAGCCTCAGAGAGTCCAGAAATCTTTCCACTTACCTTCTTTAGGGTTTATATATCAATAAGAAGAAGATCTCCACGTTAGACGTTGCATTCTACTTCATAATCTTCATATGAGCCAATGAGGGGACTAGATCCGACAGTTATTAGTTATTCTCCAATCACTAAACGCCATGTGTCTGAAGTAGGGCAACTAAGAGATCAGATCTAACAGCCACAAAATTGTTTCTCCATTCACTCGGTGTCACGTGTTTTGAAATTTTTATAGTTGTTGTCCGCATCTATCGGGAGAAACGATCTCATCATTTATACAGTTATGTTACTCCCTTATCCACATGTGCCCTATGCATTTCAGTGGGCCAATGTAAAGGGTGAGCTTGATCTAAGGATGAGGAAATGAAATTGATATTAAGTAACCTTGAGAATAAACGAAGTCAGTAACGGAAGTCGAGACAAGGAGGATGTTGAGATATGAGGCTGAGTCCTAAACAGAGTCGATGGCTCGAACTAAGTTCAGGATAGCATCGACGACTGAAGCTGAAATAAGTATGATGTTAGCAACTGAGGTCAAGCCATGTACGATGCAAGATAATGCAAACACCCTTGATTTTACTTAGTATCTATCTCCTTGAGATAACTAATCTAAAGGTCCACTCTCTTCAGTCTTCACTCACAGTACACTATGTAAACCTCCTTCGTAGAGACAAAAAAACCTTATATAAGCACAATACGAGAAAAACAAAAAAAAATAAACATAAGTAAATACAAAAAAAATGGGGCACGATTTACGATAATGAACTCTTGCTTAGTTTGCTTTCTTCCTGCTTGCATTTATCTTTTGGTAGTGGAAAATGCAACAACACTTTATCTTCAAGCACCTAAGAACTGCGGTGAAGAGTGGGGAAGAAGAGATTGTTGATTTGAATCCTTCGAACGCCTTATATCCCACTGATTAGAGTTCCCAAGCAATTAGCCTTACCCCTAATTGATTGCTAAGTCGGATCAGAGTACATTCAGCTATCCAAACTTCGCAACAACTATTTTCTTCTTCTTCTAATCGATTACCTAATCCATTAAAAGACTTTAATTGATCACCTGATCGATTACAAAGCCCACTGTGTGTTGGCGAATTACTCCTAATCGATTAAACTCCTCACGATGTTGATATTGTGCTTCGCAAAAAATCCCACTTCAATTGATTACTCAATAAATTGAAGAGGGCTAAATCGATTAGCCAATTGATTTAACGTCTCTCTATTCTCACAAAATTCACCTCAATCGACTGGCTTTCGGTTGAATCGATTACATGATCCATTCACCGTGCCTCTTCACGACAGCATTCCCAATCAATCTACTGATGATTAAACTTGTGTCAATTGATTAAACAATCAATTAACCCAACCCTTACTCACTTAATTGGAGTCTAAGGTTTGGTTGCTCAACCTCTGGTCAACCGTGACCTGTTAGGACTTCTTAACCAAGTGTTCGGTCAATCTTTTGAATCATTTAGACTTTCTCTTATGCCAACTTCTCATTGGACTTCCAATCACCAAGTGTGGTCCTCCTTAATCCACTTGGACTTTCCTTTACCTAATCATAGTTAGGACTTCCTTTGCCGACGTGTGATTTTCCTTGACCCACTTGGACTTTCTATTGCCTAACGGCAGTTAGGACTTATCTTGTTAACGTACGTTCTTCCTTGACTCACTTGAACTTTCCATTGTCTAACCGCAGTTAGGACTTACCTTGCCAACGTGCAGTCCTCCTTAACCAACTTGGACTTCCCTTTGCCTAATCATAGTTATGACTTACCTTTGTCAATATGCGGCCCTCCTTGACCCAATTAGTCTTTATCTTGCCTAACTTTCAGTTAGGACTTTACCCTTGTCTAACCCTCAAGTTAGGACTTAACCCTTTAAGTATCTGGTCCTCCACGACCTACTTGACTTCCTCTCACATATCGTCAAGTATCCGGTCAACCTTGACCTATTTGACCTCTTTATGATATTTTCCAAATATCAAAACTCAAACTTAGTCAACTAGTCAACCTTGATCCGAGGATGATTGCACCAACAATCTCCCAACATATTTGTTAGTTGTACCAAGTTCCTCTTGACCATGCTCTTTTATTATTTCTTTTACTCCAAGCATGGAGAGCAAGTCTTCTACTTTGATGTCAGGCCTAGATGTAGCTTCCTCAACGAATACTCAACGTTGCACAAGGGGGTCGAATGGTCACTTCTGTTGAATCGGATGGACCGACTAGAGGGAGTGAATATACAATCTATATAAAGAGATTGAACTTTCTTTTGCTATCGAACTTAGCAAGAACACACAATTAATTGAAACAAATAAATAACATAAAAATATAAAGAGACTTAAGAGATTTTATTTGGTTACAACTGTAAGTACCCCGAATTAGTTTTGATATAATCAATATGGTTAAAGTAGGTCCTATAAATTTGATGTCTTGTGTCTAAGTGTGTAGAAATTTAGGAACACAAGAAGTCGAACACAAAACTTAACGAGCAAGAAGGATAGCATAAGAAGTGAGTTGACAAACTTAGTGTATCTGAGAGATTGTTAGCTGTGAAAGAGTACATTGATGGAGCAAGAAGGATGTGCACAACGCATCCAAGGGACAAGAAGCTAGGGAGGAAGTCTGCTCTAAGAGATGATCGAAGTTGGGTTTGGGTGAGTTCAACTCTAGATGGCCAAAGTATTACCCAAGCGAGTGCGAGGAAAAGAATGGTCAATGTTAAAATTGACCATTCAAATGAAAAGTGCTTGAGGCACCTCAAATAAAGTAGAGATGCCTCGGACATTTAGCTGAGTTCTACCACAAAAAGAGCTGGAGGTGCATCCGATGGACTAAAGGTGCCTCAGATGAATAGTACCCAAAGCGCCTCCAGATGATTGGAGAAGCCTTCAATGAACAGTAGTCGTTAGGCCACCGTTATGACAAAGATAATGTTTTATCCATTTGGAGGCATTCTAGATGGCTTTGGAGATGCCTCCAAAGTCACGTCAACAACAATAACTTTTTACCATAACGCAATAAATAGCACCTTGGGGCTATGAGTTTTGCAACACACTCTGTACTCATTTTCTACATTTTTTTTTCTTGAACTCTTAATTGCTGTAAGGGGCATCTACACCTCTGGCTTAGTTGAAGAAAGAGTTTTTCCTAGTGAGATTTTACTGCCTTGAATTGACAACCACCTAAATTATAACCAAGTAAAATTTATGTGTCTCTTACTTAGTGAGCATTCTTTATTCCGCTCGTTTGGGTGATGCTCCGACTGTCCAAAGTTAAGCTCACCCGAATCCAATTTTCGTCTTTTTCTTAAGCAATCTTCCTATCCGGCTTCTCATCCCTCGGATGCTCTTCACACATCATTTTCTCTTCACCGGTGTACTCTTCCGCAGCTCATAATCCCTCGAATGTACCGAGTCCGTCGACTCACATCTGTTGGGGTTGCAAGGTTGCAAACATAGTCCCACATTGAAAACACATGGAAAAGATCATGGGTTTATAAGAGAAAGATATCTCCATTGGTATGAGACCTTTTGGATAGAGCCTAAGAGCAAAACCATGAGGGCATAGGCCCAAAGTGGACAATATCATGCCATTGTGGAGATATCTAAATTTTTTTCGATCCAACAGTTTGACTAGGAAAGGTGTGAAGTTTACGTGGTCAGAAGCCTACGAGACCAATTTCCAGAAGTTGAAGGGGAGATTAGTGTCGACACCAGTTCTGGCTTTGCCCTCTAGAGAGGACGGATTCGTACTCTATCCCGACCCTTCTCTATAGGGTTTGGACGCTGTTTTGATGCAGCACGGCAGAGTAGTCTCATATGCTTCCCGTCAGTTGAAGGAGCTGAGAAGAATTACTCAGTTCATGATCTGGAGCTACCTGAACACTTGGTGAATAAGTCTTGACAAATTAAGATTAACCGGATGTTAGATAACGAAAAATCTCAATGAGCCATGAGCCATGAGCCATGATTGACTCTAGTATTGGATAAAAGAACCTTAAACTCAGATCAAAGCTTGAGTTGGACAATAATCGATTGGCCCAAATAAATTAAAGAAAGGAAGTAAGCAGCTCTTCATCCCTCTAGCCCGTACATATCCTAACACCAACATCATCGATTTTATACTGTATATATAGCTGAACAAGTATATATTTGATACTAATATTGTTAAGAATTTATGTAACCAAGCGATATATGCACTTAGAGAATAATAATTAACATTTGTAATATTTGTACACATATAATTAACTTTATTTATTATTTTATATATTATTGTGATATATGAGATGTATAGCACACATGTTCGACCACTTTAATCCGTCATTGTCATAGTCTAATATACAATCCAACAAATTAATCAACTATATAGACAGTAAGTACATCACGAAAATGATCGATTCATCTAACGAATAAAAAAAGATGTTTCACTTACTCTTACCCCTGTCCACAGCATTTATGTACATTTATCTTCGTATTTATTTCAATACAAAATCAAATCCCATAATAAATAAATAAAAAAGTATTTATTTCAAGTATAATTATTCCACGGAGTTGGTACAACAATGGCGTGTTTTTTCCGAGTGGATCGGGAAGTTCGGTCTACGCCCGTACGACAGGCCTATGGGGACTTGACACATGCAGCGGCTGATTCCTCTTATAGACGTGTCAAATATTTTGCCTCAAAAAGTAGGATCGCTTTATTCTACTTTTTACTGAGGAAAAAAAAAATAAAAGAAAAATATTGTATTCGTGGGTTCATATTGATTGCATTTCCAATTTGCTTTTTGTCGTCACACGTGTAACTCGATGTTTAGGGCATCGATTGATCCTCATGTTTATATTATCAGAGAAAAGTATGAAAAGAGAAAGAAAAGAAAAGAATTAATGAATGGAAACTAATGGTCTAGGTACATAGTATGGATCTGTAATCCAGTAATCGATTGTTATAATCGACACATCAATTATAGATAATATATATATATATGTTATAAACAGTATGCTTAGTTTGCATTGGTGCTTCGAGAAAACTGTCGAGGAGAAGGAATGCATTGGGGCAATCCAGTCTGGAAAGGCCAGAGAATAAGATTGTTTTAGGTTTGATTGTATAATCATTTTCTAAAAATTGATTACATATTTTAATGCATTTATTTATTTATTTATCAAACCCTTAAAAAAGAGCTCGTAGAGCTTATTACTCAATAACCCAGTTCGCGAAGCGTAAACCTCCGTGTGTGGCTGGCCCAAGCACGATCGACTAATCGAGTTCCAGGTGCTAAAAGCCCGGCGCAGGTGTGCGAATCTAGGGCGCGCCCGCCCGCCCGCCCGCCCGCTGCAAATCTTGATGCTGGAGATTTCGCTACTTCTCATTAAAAGACTTTGTGATCGTGCGGACGTCCGCGTTAGTGCATCTGGTGCATGCAGTACCGAAGCTAGGCTGGTCACTTACCTACTACCACTACCACTACCACCACCAGTCTTCAATACGCTCTCTATTTTGCTGAGGCATTCGTCTTACCAGACGAGTCAAAGCTTCTTCTCTTCTACAGTCTCGAAAATGATCGCCACATGGTCTTAAATTTCCTACCTCACCTTTCTTATTTTCCCCTTCTTCTACCTTCTCCTCCTCTTCCTCCTCCTCCTTCTTCTTCTTCCTGACTGATATCTGGGTATATATCTACTTCTCTCTGACACTGCAGTACAGGTGCTTATTGTGTTGGGCGAAGGCGTTCACAGTCGCCTCGATGCATTATTTGGGCGAGTGATTGGGATGCATCCCCTTTTGCGATGTTAGAGGCGGAAGTGGAAATATGAGCAGACGATCATCACGCCATGCTGAAAAACTAGGAAAGTTGTAACCTTGTGATATGGAGTTTCGTGTTCAACGCATGGGGGGAGAAAGAGGAGGAGGAGGAGGAGGATTTGTTTGTGGGATTTCATAAATATTACCGTGGGAAAGGTTGATTTTTTTTTTCTTTTTCTTTTTTATTTTTATGCTTTTGGTGGCGGCGGTTGTTGGTGGAGGGAATTGTTCAAGGGAGATTGCGTGCTTGGGTTATTGATTTGGATGGAGGCGGGAGCGAAGGAGTCGGCGGGAGAGGAAGGAGCGGCTGCGGCCGCAGGGGAGGACCCGACGGCTCGAGCGGCGAGGAAGCGGTACGAGCGACTGCTGGCGGTGCGGAGCAAGGCGACAAAGGGGAAGGGCGCGTGGTATTGGACCCACCTGGAGCCCATCCTGGTTACGGCCGCCGGGGCGGCGTACCCCTCCGCCGCGAAGCTACGCTGCGCGCTCTGCGCCTCCTTGTTCTCCGCCTCCAACCCCTCGCGCACCGCCTCAGAGCACCTCAAACGCGGCGCGTGCCCCAACTTCTTCTCCCCTTCCTCCACCGCCGCCTCCGACCCCGCTGCTTCCCTTGCGGCCCCCGTCGATCCCGTTCCTATCTCCTCCTTACCTCCAGCGTCCCCTCGTGTTCGTCCCCACCGCCTCCTCATCCGGCATCGCCCTGACGCAGGACCACCTCATCAGTCCAAACCACCGCTGTTACTCTCCGGCGGGAAGGAGGACCTCGTCGCGCTGGCGAGGCTGGAGGACAGCGTCAAGAAGCTTAAAAGTCCCATGATCTCCCCCACCACCCTCCCCAAGCCCCAGGCCGACTCTGCTCTAGCTCTGGTCGCCGACTGGGTCTTCGAATCTGCCGGTGCAGTCTCCCCCTCCGCCCTTGATCACCCAAAGTTCCAATCTTTTCTCAACCAGGTCGGCCTTTCCTCGATCCCCTCTCGTCAGCTCGTTTTCTCTTTTCTTGATGCTCGACACCAGGAGGTCCTGTCGGAGTTTGAGGCCAGAATACGTGATGCCGCTTTCTTCCAGCTTGCTTCCAATGGATGGAAGTCGTCGGCAACCTCGTCGGAGCATACAATGGTTAGCTTCGCCGTCAACCTCCCCAATGGGACCACATTATTCCATCGGGCACTGCTCACCACCGGAAGGACTACTTCTGACTACGCCGAGGAGATCCTTTGGGATGCCGTCATCAAACTTAGCAACGACCGTTCCGACCGGTGCGCCGGCGTCGTTGCCGACCGCTTCGGCACCAAGGCCCTTCGCAACCTCGAGGGCCGTAGCCGAAGGATGGTGAACATCTCCTGCCAACTCGAAGCATTCAACAACCTACTTGTGGACTTCGCGCAGTATCTCCCAACCTTCGCTCGAGCGTCAGCCAATTGCTCGAAGCTAGGGAACTTCATTAATACCCATTCTCGAGTCCTAAGCATCTTCAACAAGTATCAGCTCGAAGAGCACGGTCACACGCGCCTCCTTCGAAGCCGCTCTTCCCCCACCGGCAGCAACAACAAACCAACCGACTTCCCCGCCTACTTTGCCGTGTTGGAGGACGTCATGGACTTAGTGCGCCCGATCCAAATGGCCGTCCTCGACGACGACTACAAGCTCGTCAGCGCCGAGGAGCCAATTGCCAGAGACATGGCGGAGCTGATTCAGGACGGCAGATTTTGGACCGAGCTAGAGGCGGTTCACTCGCTGGTCACGCTGGTGAAATCCATAGCCAGAGAAATCGAGACAGAGCAGCCACTAATCGGGCAATGCTTACCTCTGTGGGATGAGCTGCGCTCCAAGGTCAGAGAATGGCGCGCTAAGTTCAGTAACTTCGACGGCTCTCTGGTCGAGAATTTGATCGAGAAAAGGTTCCAGAAGAACTACCGCCCGGCTTGGTCCGCGGCGTTCGTGTTGGATCCCCTGTTTCTGGTCAAGAACACGTGCGGCAAGTACCTCCCGCCGTTCAGCCGCCTGTCGCCGGAGCAGGAAAAGGAAGTGGACCAGCTCATAACGCGGCTGGTGTCGCCCGAGGACGCCCACATTGTGCTCATGGAGCTAATGAAGTGGAGGTCGGAGGGGCTGGATCCGCTCTACGCCCAGGCGGTGCAGGTGAAGGACCACGACCCATCGACCGGGAAGATGAGGATCGCCAACCCGCAGAGCCGTCGCCTCGTCTGGGAAACCTGCCTCAGCGAGTTCAAATTCCTGCAGCAAGTAGCCGTGCGGCTCATCTTCCTGCATGCCACTTCCGGCGGCCTCAAACGCAACTCCACGTTCAAGCAATGGATGCGCGCGCACGCGCTGTCTCCTGCAGCGCAAAAGATCGCTTTTCTCACGGCGCACTCCAAGATCGGGAGAAGAGACTTCGCCACCGAGGAGGAAAAGGACGCGGAGCTCCTCAAAATGGTCGACGACGACGACGACGACGTTGTCAGTGAGTTCGTGGAGGCCTCATCATCAGCGTAATAACGTCGATCTCCCTCGGAATTCAATTCCTCTCTCGATCTCTAGCAACTGAGTGAGCGTAGATTAATTAGGATCGTAGGAATGCTGATTCTTTGTTTGGATTCTCTAAGCTTTGATTAACACCTGCTCGATATTTTCTTCGGGGTGGGAGTAGCAGCAAAAGATATTTAAAATATTAAATGTTTATTCATCGTCATCGTTATCCTTGGAAGCTGATGGGATTTCAGGCAATCTCTATGTTTGTTAGATAGAAATGTTTATAATAGAGCGAGATATGTTATCAGCGTCATAATCTTCTTTCTTCTTATTTTTTTTTTCCTTTTATATTTACAGTAGATCATTGTTTTCTTCCTGATCTTTCTCGTATCCTTTCAGTCCAACTATTATGTCGAATTGCTTATTTCCAGTATAGAACTGAGCAATTGTGTTCGTGGAATGATACTTGAATTTGGTAATGTGCTTGTTCTTTGCGTGTGTTGTTCATATCCAAACTGTTAGTTTTACTTTAATTAATCTATCATTTAAATGATGATTCAACAGGTAGTCTGACATATAAATTTAAAAGTTCATTGTCTGTTCTTCAGATTTCTCTGTAGGAGAAACCTTGGTCTTGGATCTTGATGCTTGCTTGACTCTTCCAGGATTTCTTCGCTGTTTAGCCGTACGCTGCTCGACTCTTGCAAAGCCATATCTGGTGTCTCAAGTGTGGCTTTTATTCCCATCTTCCATGCTGATCTGTGATTTGCACCAGCTCTTGTTTTTTTTTTCAGCAGTTGTCTTGTGCCCACTTGATACTTGCCTAAGTAGATGATCTTTTTTTTTTTTTTAATTGAGCACAGTACACATTCAAAGTTACAAACTTCTAAAATATTTATTACAATGGATTCAAATTTAGGTCCTCTTAATTGTTTTTTGAGCATAATAATTATTTTATTATTATTTTAATGCGTACATTAATAAATACTCTTTCACTCTTTATTTCTTCGTTGAAATGGTCCTCAAATTGATATTTGTATTTTATTTTTAATCACAAAGTGTTTTTAAAATTACTTTTTATTTAAAATAAGAGCAACAATTTTTTTTTTCATAATATTTGTTTCTGTTTGAAAATGGTGGAGATGATACGCTGGATAGATGACTCTATCGTTGACAGGGAGAAAATTGAGATGGAGAAAAGATGACATCTGACACTCCTTCCTACGCACACCACAAATAGAGCAAATGGGAGGTTAGAGTAAGAACCAAGGAGGGGGTCCCTAGCACAAATATTCCGATGCTAAAGTTAGTATAGTAATCGAGCAAAAAGTGGAGAAGAAGATGAACAGTAGAGTGAATGCGTACATGTTTTTTAGCATGTGAGAGTGATGTCAGCGCAAGCCGAGAGACGATACAGAGAATGAGTGTCCGGTTGGAAAACAAGGGATGCTAGTACTACTAGCAACTAAAGTATAACATCAGCTAGTATCGGGCTTCAGAACAAAAAGTGGGCGTCCGATGGGAGGATAAGAGACACAAACAATACAAGTGTCTAGTCAGTCGGACCTGCAACCTCTTTTGACTAGACTTGAAAGGAAGACTTGTGATACGGTGAATAAGGTGGAGCCCCAAAGTTGGGTTAAAGTTCAGGAGGCTAGTTGACATGACTGTCAAAGTTAAGGAGGGATCAACCCTCAAAGCCAGTGCAGCCGATCGTCCCATGTTGGGAGGTTATTTGACCGGATCATTGGGCTAGTTAGACGTTGAGTCCCTCGGTATTGATGAAAATCTGAGCCGAGTTAGTACCCTCTAGAGCCTGTTGGGTCACTTCGGGAGCTAGAGTGGGTAAATAGCTCGTCGTGATCGTTCGCTTGCTTCATATATGATGATGTGCAGCAGAATAAACTCGAAGCCAAGCTCTCCAATGCTAATATAAGGGTTTACTTGATATCCACTTCAAGAAGAGGTGACTAATCCAAGGATTCACACACACGAACACTCTCAACTAAGAAAGAAACTCTTTCTTGGATACAACTGGAGGTGAAGAAACCTCGTGCAAACTCACACAACAAGATACAACACACGCAAGAAGAAAATACACAAGAATACAAATAAAACCTTCTTCTTGCTTGATCTTGTTGATGTAGATCACCTCTTGAACCTTGGAAGTAAAGCAACACTTGTCCCCAAGAACCTCCAAGAACTGACGTGAAGAGATATGAGCTCGATGAAGAGTATCAGGAGAAGTTTGCGGAGAAGAAAGCTCACCAATGACTTTATACTTTACGCTCCTAGGGCTCCCAATCGATTGCCACGTTAAATCAGCGCAATCCCAACCATCCAAAGTTTGCTACTTGCACAACAGTCATATCTCAATTGATCGGCTGATCGATTGGAGATGCTTGAATCAATCGACCGATCGATTCAGAGTGCTTCTGTGCTCTTCGCTAGAAATACCTCGATTGATAATCGATTTAGGCTCCCTCGCAACCTTGCTAGAAATCCAACCCCAATCGATCGGCTGATCGATTGGCATGTCCAATCGATTGGTTGATCGATTGGGAACCTCCTATGTTCACGAGAATGTCTCCCAATTGATCGGCTGATCGATTGAGTCCATTTTTCTTATAACACTCTCCCAATCGATCAGCTGATCAATTGAGCTCTAGTTTAATTGATCTCCTGATCAACTTGACCAACCCTAACTTGCTTAACTCAAGTCTAGGGTTCTCAAACCTAACATCCAATCAATCTTGACTTGTTGGGACTTTACTACCAAGTGTTTGGTCAATCCTTTGACCCACTTGGACTTTTCTCCTCTTGCCAAGTGTCCGGTCAATCATGACCTACTTGGACTTCCAAACACCAGGTGTTCGGTCACCCTGGACCTACTTGGATTTCCACGTGCCTGGTTTCACTTACCAGGATTTCCTTACTGCCTAGCGTCACTCACTAGGGCTTTCACCCGGCTTCACTCACTAGGATTTTCCATCATCCTAGCTTCAGTCACTAGGTTTTTCACATGACTTCACTCACTAGGATTTTTCATCTGCCTAGCTTTACTCACTAAGACTTTCCTTCTACCTTCCTTCACTCACCGGGACTTTCACATTTGTCTGTTTTCACTCACTAGGACTTTCACATTTATTTGTCTTCACTCACTAGGACTTTCACACCAAGTATCCGGTCAAGACTGATCCACTTTGATTTTCATCTTCTGCCAACCTTCTTGTTAGACTTCCTAGTCAAGTATCCAGTCAAGCTTGACCAACTTGACTCTTTTTCATATTAAGTTGGTCAACCTTGACCAATCTCCCCAAACGGATGATTGATCCTGTAACCTCTATACATTGTCAAAACAATCTTCATATATTGTCAAACATTAAAACTTGCACATTACGACTTAAGCTTGAGGTAATTCTATCTTAGTCAACTTGGTCAACCTTGATCAAAGGAAATTGCACCAACAATATAGTTTTTTGATATTTAACAATACATTTAAGTTATGTTAATCTATATCCTCAACTTATTCTTCATGCCAAAGCATGAATAAGAGTTTTCCTTTATTCTCTTCCTTTCCTAGAGGGTAAATTTTCCCTTTGGGTAATGAAGGCTTAACATAAATCCTATATTCTCTCCCATTGGTACACATAAAAAACTCTCTCCCTGAAGAGTTATTCATTCATTGTTCACAACCTCATTCGTTGTTTATAACACTACAATGAAGGTCCTATACTCTTCACTGTCTCTAATGCTCATCCTTGAGCATTAACACTCAAACAATGAAGATATACACTCTTCCATTGTTTTTCAATGCTTAACCTTGAACATTTACTAAAACGAAGGTTTTACAACCTTCTGTGGTTTCAAACATTGTTTTCATGTCTTTAAGGAGTATCTCCCCCTCAAAACATGCTCCAAATTTTTGTCACTGCACTAACAATGACTCAGAGTTCCTAAAACTTTAGAAAACCTAAAATTTAAAGTTTTGAGGTCGAAAATCCAATAATAGAACTAAACCTCATCCTAAACTTCAACTTAGTCTTCTTTAACCAGTCCACTCTTATTTTCATCAAGAAAACTACCCTCAAATGTTCAAAAATGAATTTCATAGGGTTTAGGATGGCTAATGTGACTAAAAATGGCTTAATGGGTTGAAATCAGATATTTATAGTCAAAATCAACCTTTCCAATTGATTAAAGTTGAGACTCAATTGATTGAAGCTATTCAATCGATCCACTGATCGATTCCGCAAGCTTCTGTTCACGAAAAATACCCTTGAATTGATCACCTGATCAATCCAAGTAGGGGAATCGATCGACTGATCGATTCCGTGAGCTTCTGCTCACAAGAAAACCTAGTTCAATCGATCGGCTGATCGATTGAACTCTCCTAATCGATCGGCTAATCGATTAGGTTTCTGATTTCCTGAAATCAAATTTTAGCTAAAATTCATAAATGCCCCAATAATTTTACAAAATTTTAAAAATCATAAAAATTCTTGTAGATATTATTTAAGACATATACTATCAAGAAAAAAATAGTTTTCTAAGAAAATAATTCCTATTTTCAAAGATTGACACAAAATTAGAAACTTTTAAAAACTTCAATGATTTTCTCTAGTTTGTGTCAAACTTTTCAATGATGATTACTATCAAAAGATAGTCTACACCAAGGTTTTCAAAAAATATTTTGAAATGTTTTTTCAAAATTAATTTCCAACCATGTTATTTGGGCTAAATGCACATGACTAATACATTAACTTTCCCAATAATTTGATAACACATAACTATGTGTTTTGATGAAGCTAAAACTCAAATGGATGCACTAAATCAACATCTTGAGTCTAGTTCATCATTCTAACATTTCACTTGTATCTAATGTGTACTAAAACATATATCAATCATCTTATATTCTTTGTGAGATGTAAACTTTAGTTTTGCTCTAAACTAAGCGATTATGTATATCTATTTAGGCATTATGAAGACTATGATCATCCACCTAGGGGTTCACTTGTTGATAAGTTCCCTTACCACACTTGTTGGTAAATGCCATTGTCCTTAATTACAAGAAATTTAAAATAATGCATGATGACTTATGACATATATCAAAATGAGTAATTTTTGAAAGAAAAATATACTATAGCTATAGATGTATATATGACATGACATGATATTTTTATTTATTTTTCATAATAAAATGAATGCGAAATATGATGTCATGACATATGATGGGAAAACAATTATGGTAATTTAGCATAAATAAATATACCTAGATTATCCATCTAAGTATCTCTAGATTTTGGCTAACTTAAAATTAATCCTAAATTACCCTCATTTTCCTAAGAAAATGTAAAAATCCCAACTTGGAATTTCTTAACTCTTTCCTATCTATGCCAATTTAAATTAAGTCCAATTCCTCACAGTTTGACACATTTTACTCTTCCAAAAAGTAATCATTTAATCCTTCTCATTTCTAAGGAGTACAATTATGTTGAAAATGCCCTCCAAGTGTCAACTTCTTCAAGGTTCGGTTAACTACTTTTCTAATTAGAGTTGACACTCTGTAAACCCATCTAGGGTATAGAAAATACACTCTTAGGAATTCAAAATCAATTGGTGCTCCTTGAGTGTGCTAGGTATTCAATAGGGATAACTTTACTAGTTACCTTCCTCATGACCTGCCTAGGCTTCTTAAAAGCCTTGATCATGCTAGACTCCTCTATGTCAACTCGAGGGATAACCTCTCTTGTGACCTCCTTGGCGACTTTCTTAGGCTTCTTTGAAGTCTTAGTCATATTGGTCTTTTCAAAAATACTTCTAGGGATAACTTCCCTTATATTTTTGACTTGACCCCTAGACCTAGGATTAATTCCATAACTATATGGAACCCTATTGTACAAGGTCACATTCTTCTTAGCCTTAGTTTTGTATCCCAAACCTCTATAGCCATAGGATGACTCTTACATTCCTAAACCTAGGTTTGTGTTCTTGGACCCTTATTTTTCATTTGTGATTTTCCTAAGAGTCCTCTCTAATTTGTCAAGTCTTGATTTCAAGACATGATTTTCTTTCCATAATTCCTCGACCTTAGATTTTTCATTACAATCTTGATTTTTTCCTTTTCTTAGGCATGTATCTAAAATTCTTAGAGTTATTGCTTAAGTTGTTATCTACTTTTCTAGCTTTAGGTGAGGTGGTCCTGGCATGAAATGCTACATGTTTTTCCTTAATCTTATCATGCTTCCTATTTTCATGATAAATAGCATTGAAATGATAAAAGTTAGAACTAGTATGCTTTTTATCATGATTTAGAGGAATAGGTTCAATAAACGATACCTTGGGTTTGCTCTTGAGAGCTTTTCCTTGACTTGTGCTTCCTCCTTTGATCTTGGTTGATTTCCTCCATTAGGACATTAACTTCAATAATATCCTTTTTGATTGCACAAGAAACATACGATGTGTTCCTTGCCTTTACATACCATGGGGTTAACCATTTTAGGCTTCTCCTTCTCCTTCGGTGTTGGTTGACTCTTCTTCTCGGTTAATTTAGGACACTTACTCTTGTAATGCTCTTTCTCCCTACACTCAAAGCAAATAATGTGATCTTTATTCTTACAAATTGAAATATCTATACCTTTACTTGTAGGGGTGACACTTTCTCCATTTGATCCAAATGAAGAGAATTCTTGTTGATC
>JBBMJZ010000074.1:4546545-4569664 GCA_037833815.1 Zingiber zerumbet
AAACCCTAGGTCCTGAACATAATATAGAATAGGGTTGAGTCACTACCTCTAATAGCATGTATGATCAGGTAATACTAACATGATGTGCATAACAATAAACAAACAAGCATATGATAGGTCGGGTAGTGATCAACTGAAGCAAATGAGGAAACATAACTATTGCTATATGTTAAAAACATTATTATGCATATCAAAAGACATATAGTCAAAGTACCCGCCTCCAATCGAAAGGATCAATCCGGTCCAACTCGGACGTCGAGATGCTCGTCTCGCGTCAAAACCCTGAGTCACCAATATATATACATTTTATTTAGCTAAAATTCAAAGGAATTGCTAAATAAAATCCTTAAGACTAAATTAAGGTAAAACCCTAATCAACCTAACCATCGAGTATAATTCACCTACAACAAAAGTGATCATACCTAACTAATATCATATTCGAAACATGTACTATAATTTACCATGTATCAAAACGTACCTAAATCTCTCCATAACCAATTATGTATGTAACCATTCATACCTAAATCATGTATCAAGAGCGTGCCAACTCAATCCACACACCAAAATCCTTACCAAATCTGATATCAACCATGTCTTACCTAAATCGGTGTCAATCGCTTCCTCTTTGGCAAATTGTGTATCCGACCAACAGCACCCTACTGTTGGCTTGCGATCCGGGGAAACCCACTGCCGAAGTTGTGGCTGGAGGGACTTTTTGATGTCGGAGCTGTGACTAGAGCAGTAAGAAGAAATTGACCTCCAAGCCATATACTAAATTAACTCTTATAAAGATCAATCTTACCCAACACTGAAGTGGTTGTTGGTGGCTACAACGGGCAGAGCTAGGGCACGGCAGTGAACACCAAGCTATGGCACGAGAAGGCGGTCATCTGCTGGCGCTAGGGCACGGGTTGGAGGGCTTCGGCAGTGTCGGTGATGCTGCTCAGCGCGAGGAGAAGGCTTGGCCGACTCTTGCTCAAGTGCCGACAAAGAGGGAAAGGAGGGAGTCTCGGGTCGACCGTAGAACTAGGGCAGAGGGAAGGGCTCTGCTCGGTGATCGGAGGAAAACAGGCGGTGGCCACTGGCGCGGCTCGGTCTCTCCCTGATTCGGCCGAAGACCACACACGGAAGGCGGCTAGGGCACAGGCGTCGGCGTGGGCGCTAGGGCCGGTGATCCGCGTCGGTTGGCAGCAGTGGAGATGGGCGTCGCGAGGAAGGAGGAAACAAAAAGGTTCGGCGCAGAGGAAGGCTAAGGCATCAGTGTCGGCTGTGATCGGAGGAAGATGATCGAGAAGAGTCGAGCGGCAGAAGAAAAAGGGGAAGAGGAGAAGGAAATGGGGCGCGAGCGGTTAGGGAAAGATCGGGCACAGCAACGGTGAGGAAGAGGAAAAATAAGGAAAAGGAAATAAAATAAATAAATAAATTCCACTTTTCCTCATTTAAATGGGGTAGCCCTAACAGGCTTTCCCGGGGCCCCGTTTTTATCCCCGTAAACTTGACCATACGAGCTCTGAAAAATTCCCAAAAAATTTCGAAAAATTTTAGAAAATTCCCTTATTAATATCTATCTGTTTTCGGTATTTTACACTTGGAGCTGCTGACCAACATGTGCTTCAATGCGACCAAGATAATTGAGAACGAGAGCTTATCGTACCGTGCCTGACTGAGCTTGAACGTCGCCGATGATGCCGCTCGGTAAGTCCTACACTATACCTTCCTTTTGTGAATACTAATGCTCCTTTTTTGATGTAGGTGTCACCATGTTGAATATTTCGATAAGCAAGCAAGTGAAGTGGGACCAAGTGACCCTACAAGCACTCCTGATGCCTGAAGTTTCTCAAGATGCTGCAAACAGCGCAGAGAGTGAAGCCGAGCTGCCTCCCTCCCAACCTCTGATGGGTATCGGATTTGAGAGAGAATCGTCTAGCCGAGTGGGGGAAATCAGGCAGAGTTCCCAAGAAGCACCCGGTCGTCCGGTCGGATCCGGGGAAGCTGTGCCACCATCTCCTCATCTCTCGGATGTGACAATGGAGACCCCACTTCAATCTATTGAGGCAATGTTGCCGATCGAGGAGATCGTCGAAGGTACTGAAGAGACTGCTTCAGTGCCTACCCCTTAAGCCTCTGCTCAACAGAAGAAACACAAGCACCGAGCGTCTTCTAGTCGAAGGGACATGATAGCCGAGCCACAGGCCCTTCCCTTGAAGTTTGTTAGTGTGCTGGGAGGAATGTTGGTGGATCTCCACGACCAAGTTCTCTGCAGTCGGGTTCACCCAGGCCGAGCACGTAGGTGGGGGTGCAACAAGAGACGCCGACAATGACCCGTCTGACGGTCTATTGGATCCATCGGAGGGGAGGTTGCTCTTGAGCTGGTCGAGACATCTACAGAGTTAAAAGCAGT
Source organism: Zingiber zerumbet (assembly GCA_037833815.1). Lineage (NCBI taxonomy): Eukaryota > Viridiplantae > Streptophyta > Magnoliopsida > Zingiberales > Zingiberaceae > Zingiber > Zingiber zerumbet. The sequence continues at coordinate 4,548,947 of JBBMJZ010000074.1, forward strand.
GACCACCTTCACTAGGGTGTTGCTCGGGTAATGCTTAGTGACGGAGAACACACGCCGAGCCAATGGCTATGATAAAGGAAAGTGGGTACTCCGAGGAGCTAAAGGCATTGGATACGATTGAGATCAGGCGCTATGTGAATGCCTCCATGCTCGAAGGTATATAACCAGATTGAAAAAATATAGTTCACGATTTACCTTTGATGCTAATTTAGGCGCCCTGTTATGGTCGGAGCACCTTAAAATTCATAACCGGGTGCCCCATCTAATGAAACAGATCGGGCTGTTGCAACAACGGGTGAAGGGTTTGGAAGCCAAACTGGTTGCAGAAGAGGTGAAAGTCGAGGTAGCTCAATCCCAAGAGCAGTCCCAACTGCAGGCGAGTTTGTCAACTCGCCTGTGAAAAGAACTTGAAGTGGCTCGGGGCTGAACTGAAGGTGGCCAACCTCAAGGAGGAGGAACTTCTACAAACGCGGATCACACTGTTGGAGGCAGATCGGAGCGCTTGACTCCATAAGTGAGACTGCAAGAGGCTTGAATCAGACATCATGAGGAGTAAATTGATGGTCTGGGCAAGCAAGTGACCGACCTACGGGAGCACTTGACTTGGGCGATCGAGAGCACCGAGACGTGAGAGAGCAAGCAAATAAGGCTATTCAGAGTCAAGGAGCGACAACCGTACAACTAGAGCTTGCGAAGGCAGAGCTGGTGGCTTATAAGAGGAAGAGCAGCAGGCGAAATTCAAGGATGATTTCCCGTAGTCATAGGAATATTTCGATCTGCTGGGCGTCCAAAAATGGAAGAGACTGTAACAAGGATTTGAAAGTGTAGTCCAACAGGTTTTCAAGGTTGGAGGTATCTTTCGCTCGGTACCTCCTTGGATTTCCTCGACCCGCAGAAGGTGTGGGAGGATTTGCCCTACTAGAAGAAGGTAGATAAATAAAGGGGCACTCTTATGTTTCTCTGTAGTTGGCTGAGAGACCCTATGCTGTAGAAATGAAACTGCTTTTGTATTTTTTTATTTATTTATTTTTTTATGTAGTGATCGGGAGGTGTAACCTGTTCACTGTCCGGAGATGGCCCGATCGAGTGGCCGTTAGGAGCATGCTGATTGAAATTGTTGAGCCATTCTGATCACGAAATACTTGGGAGAAATTCGGAGAGAGCCCGACCGGGCGATCATTAGAGGCCTACCGATTGAGAATCGTTGAGTTGTTTGGATCGCGAAATACTTGTGATTTTAGTTTAGCTTCCACTTGGGGAAGCTGAGCTTTCAGACCTTTTGGTTAGCGCTTGCTCAAGGAGATAAGTCCTTTCGGACCTTTATCAGTGGACGTTATTAGTTCCCGCTTAGGGGAGGTTGAACCCTTTCAGACCTTTGATTAGCTTTCGATCAGGAAGGCTGAGTCTTTTCGGACTTCTAGTTAGTTGACTTTATTAGCTCCCGTTTGGCGAGGCTGAGCCTTTTCAGACCTTTGATTAGCTTCCGCTCAAAAAGTATGAGCCCTTTCAGACCTTCGGTTAGCTCTCGCTCAGAGAGGTTGAGCCCTTTTCAGACTTTTGGTTGGCTCCCGCTCGGAGAGGTTGAACCTTTTCAGACTTTTGGTTAGTTGACTTTATTAGCTCTTGCTTGGGGAGGCTGAGACTTTTCGGACCTTTGATTAGCTCCCGCTCAGTGAGGTTGAGCCCTTTCGGACCTTTGGTTAACTCCTGCTCAAGGAGGCTGAGCCTTTTCGGACCTTTGGTTAGCTTCTACTTAGGGAGGTTGAGCCTTTTCGGACATTCGATTAGTTGATTTTATTAGCTCCCGCTTGGAGTGACTGTGCCCTTTCAGACCTTTGATTAGTTGACTTTATTATCTCTCACTCGGGGAGGTTAAAAGCTTTCAGACCTTTGGTTAGTGGAATTTCATTCACCCGAGATGGAGTGTCGATCACTCGTACATGGCAGTTGCAGTTATAACAAAATCAACATGTAAGGATATTTATTGGGTCATAGGGTTGTAAGTGGTTAGCACTCCATGGTCGATCTAACTTCTTTCCATTCAAATCTTTGTAAGGATATTTATTGGGTCTATAGGGTTGTAAGTGGTTAGCACTCCATGGTTGATCCAACTTCTTTCCATTCAAATCTTGCATATAATAGCTCTCGGAGTTTAGCTTGTAGATAACCCGGTAGGAACCTCATTATCGCTCGAGCTTGTTGACATTGTCGACCGGTTTGACTTTTTGTCATACGAAGTTGCCTACTTTGAATGATCAGGAAATGTCTCTTTTGTTGTACGTTTGCCTCATTGTTTGTTGATGGCCATAAGCTGGGCGACAACGCTCTCTGACTTCGGTTACGAGGTCAAGGTCGAGAAGTCAACAATGAGCATTGTTTTTATCCTAATAGATATGCCGTCGAACGAATTCTTCTCTCACCTTAACCGGAACCACGACCTCTCCTCCATAAACTAAGTGAAAAGGAGTCTGACCGGTGCTTTCTCTCGGGGTGGTCCGATATACCCAGAGGATACTTGGGAGTTCTTCAACCCAACTACCTTTCACAAGGTCCAATTTGACTTTGAAAGCGCGAATGATTTCCCGGTTGACCACTTATGCTGGTCCATTACTTTGGGGGTAGCTACTAATGTGAAGGCCTGTTGAATGCCAAATCCTTTGTACCATTCCTTGAGCTTATGGCTCTAAAACTGCTTGTCGTTATTGGATGCCAACTTGTGCGGAATTTCGAACCGACAAACAATATTTTGTCAGAAACCTTTCGTTATTGCTTCTTCAGTTATTTGGGCCAATGCTTCCGCCTCGATCCACTTGGAAAAATAGTCGACAATAACTAAAAGAAATTTCTTGTGTTGCAGCCCGACTGGGAACGGTCCCATATATCCATCCCCCAATTGATCAAAGGGGTAGGAGACGGTGGATGTTTTAAGAAGCGCACCCGGACAATGGGAAAGATGTTGATGCTTTTGGCAATGCTCACACATAGTTACAAACTTGGTGGTATCCGCTTGTAGGGTTGGCAAAACTTTCCGAGCGTGCATCCGACCCCTATATGATTGCTGCAAATGCTTTCATGAATTTCCCACATGACATAATTAGTGTCATTAAGCCCAAGGCACTTAAGGAGGGGGCGAGAGAAGGCTCGCGAGTATAGATGATTGCCGATAAGAGTGAATCAAGGGGCATTTTTTAATAACCAAGCCTGATTTGAATTGGTAGGCAAAACGCCATGCGAGAGGAAAGAAATGCGAGGAGCTCTCCATTTAGTGGGTTCTTCTCTGTCGGCTTCCTTGTCAATATGAGCAATGAACATTATGTGAGAGATTGAGACATTCAGAGTCCAGATGGCTAAGACACTTGTCATTTTGGCGAGCTCATTAGCCTTAAAAGTATCCGACCAGGGTATTTCCTAGAGAGTCACTTACTGAAAATTGGCTATCAATCGAGCAAAGGCTTCTATATAATGTTTCAGCCGATCATTCTTGATTTCAAAGCTCCCTTCTATTTGTTGAGAAGTCGGCAATGAATATGCATGGATGATGACTCTAGAAGCGTCCACACGCTTAGCCGCTTGAAGATCGGCGAGTAAGGCTTTGTACTCAGTCCATTATTGGAAGCTCGAAAACTAAGCCGAGCGAACAACTGTAAAACATCCTCTCGAGGAGAGATCAATAATATCCCGACCCCACTAGCTTGTCGGGTGGAGTCATCCACATATATCTTCCAAGTGCCTTCTAAGTCGGGATTGGTTGCCTCTATTATAAAATCTGCCAGGGCTTGAGTTTTGATGGCAGTCTAGGATTGATATTAAAATGTCATATTCGGTGAGTTTTGTTGTCCACTTAATTAGCTGCTCCGAGTCCTCTAGGTTCATTAATACACGTACCAAATGGTTGTTGGTGAGGACGGTAATTGGATGAGATAAAAAATAAGATATTAACTGCCAAGCCGTTAAGACTAATCTGAAGGCCAGCTTTTCCAAAGTAAAATACCGTCTCTACATTTATCAATAAATGACTGAAGAAATAGATAGGGTGTTGTGTGTTATTCTCTTCTCGTAGTAAGGTTGAGCCGATCGTTTGCTTGGCTATAATAATAATTTTTCCCATGCAATCGGCTTGAAGAGGGTTGGCAGGCTGGATAAATACTCTTTGAGCTCAGTGAAGGCTTGATCGCATTTTTCGTCTCACTCGAATTTAGAAGCTTTGCGAAGAATTTTGAAGAATGGAATACTTTGTTCAGCCGACTGGGAGATAAATCGAGAAAGTGTTATGATACAGTCGATCAACCTTTGTGCTTCCCGGAGATTGCGAGGAGGGGGCATCTTTTGGAGCGCTTGAACCTTATCCGGATTGACTTCAATTTCTCGTTCAATCACCATATATCCGAGGAAATGCCCGCTTTTTACACCAAAAAGATATTTACTTGGGTTCAGTTTGAGCTCATACTTGTGGTGATGCAGGTTTCTTCAATATTAGTTATTAAATCTCCAGTTACTTGGTTTTAATGAGAATATAATCAACATGGACTTCTACATTTCTCCCGATATGGTGCCTAAACACCCGATTCATCAGCCGTTGATAAGTAGCTCCTGCATTTTTCAAGTTGAACGACATAACCTTATAGCAAAAAGTTTTGTGTGCAGTGACGAAATTAACATTTTCTTGATTCTCCGGGGTCTAGGGACTTAATGATAGTCTTGGTAAGCATCCGACATACAAATGAACTCGCATACTGAGGTAGAATCCACTAGTTGATCGATGCGAGGGAGGGGATAACAATCCTTCGGGCAAGCTTTGTTGAGATTTCGAAAATTGATACACATCCGCCATTTTCCTCCATGCTTAAAAAGTAAGACAACGTTAGTGAGCCAAGTTGGGTATTGTACTTTCCGAATGTGGCTAGCCTCCAAGAGCTTAGTAACCTCCGCTCAAATTATCTTATCTTGATCTGCCCTGAAATGTCTTCGTTTTTGCTTGACTGATCGGGAATCAGAAAGAACGTTAAGTCGGTGCATTATCAGAGCTGGAGTAACGCGGGTGATTTCTTTTGCCAACTAGGCAAAGACGTCATGGTTTGTGGAGATACAAACCACCAACTTTTGTTTCGGGTTAGGGTGACGATCTGCAATTATCTAGGTGGTACCGTTTTCCCGCTCAGGATGAATCTTGACCTCTTCCTGCTTTTCTTATGGTCAGTAAGATTTTTCATTATCTGCTGCTCAAGCGATAGAAACGTCAAAAACAACTTGCAATGTTTCCTAAACTTTTCAAACTTTGTGAGAGTCATTTCAGACAACGTCAACATAACACTTCCGGGAAGCTAACTGATCTCCCTTGACCTCCCCAACCTGGTCACCTATTGGGAACTTAATCTTCTGATAAAATGTGGAAACTATTGCTCTGAAAGTATTTAGCGTCGGTCTTCTCAATACAGTATTGTAAGAGGAAGAAGTATCTACCACCATAAAAGGCATCCGTGTGGTTCTATGTAGAGGTTCTTCTCCGAGTGATAGGGAGAGGTAGAGCTAGCCGAGCGACTGCACTTGAGGCCCAGTGAAGCCGAATAAGGGAGTGGCCATGGGTTGTAACTCCTCATCATCAACTTGTATGTGATCGAGAGCTTTTTTGGAAGATGATGTTAACTGAGCTGTTTGGATCTACAAAGACCCTTTTTACATTATAATTAGCAATCAAAATTTGGATTACCAGGGCGTCCTCATGAGGGCAATCAACTCCTTTTAAGTCTTTTGGCTCAAAGCTTAAGGAGGAACCGACTCTTTGCTCTCAACTGATCCTGACAGAATAATTTTCTAGCTGATGAATGTGGGTTTTTCGGACCCGATTTGAATCTCCGTTGGTCGATCTTTCAGAAATTGTGCCAACAGTTTCCTTGAGGGGGCCCTGGCTTTGGCCTTGCCTTTGTCTTTTTCTTTGTTGTTTTCTCTCGGAGGCGTCGATGCTTTTCGTTACCACTTGGGAGGCGTCTGAGAATGCCTATCCGATTGGTAATCTTCATTGTTGTGGTGATCCGTTCGGGGAGTAGTGGGATGATAAGGTTCATGAGAACAATGCCTCCGATTAAGCGGGCGCCGAGCAACAACCCTTTGAATGTGGTTAGCATAACTGTAGCATTCCTTGGTTACATGACCGCTGATTGGTGATAAGTACAAAAACGATCCATCGTCTTAGGGAGACACCTACCGGAGCTGTGGTTCGGTTGAGCAACAACTTCTACTGTTTAAATTGCCTTTTCCCCTCGATGATTCATCGACTGGTGATAATTTGGTCGGGATTCTTTGGCTCGCAAGGGAAGAGGGGGCGTCTTCCGCTCTGAGTGAGGGATGAGAGCACTTAGAACTCCAAGATCCTTCCTCTATGCGAATTGAATTTCTTCCACAGACCAAGTAGATCGTCAAAACTAGTTAGGGGGGTTCTTATCAAGGATTTGAAGAAGTCCCCTTCTACTAGGCTTTAAGAAAAGACATTCATCAATATCTCAGAAGTCGTCGAATATTTGGAATCATCTGATCGAAACGTTGAATATAATCTCTGAAAGTTTCCTTAGGCTTCTACTTGAGAGCGAATAAATTCAATGGCGTCTTGTGACACCCCGACTACTAGTAAAATGATGTAAGAATACCGTTCTGAAGTCGCCGAATGAGTGAACAAACGCTGCAGGGAGTCGGGTGAAACACCTTTGAGCTGAGCCCGAGTTGTGGTTAGAGGCACTCCACATTTCACATCATCAAAATATTGATGTAATAAGGCGGCATTTTGAAACTTGCATACGTGGTCTTCCGGATCAGTAGTATCACTATATTCATCCATCATCGATAGTCAATAATGATGAGGCAACAGATCTTTCAGAATGCTTTGGCAAAAAGGAGAACTATTATGGCTCTCCGATCAATTAATAGATGACGCTTTGCCTCGAGCAAGTACTAGGGGCGGTATATTCGGCAGCCCTCCTGATGTCATACATCTGAGTGTCTTGGTTCAGGTATACATTCCACGGTGCCAATTTGATTCTGTGCCAAGACCTCGGAGGATGATCCACCGGTGAACTGGCAGACGTGTTGACTGTTCTCGCTGGAACCGTAAGGAGAGGGAGATCGGGGGGAGAAATCACCACCACCTAGAGCACTTGTAGATGAGAAAAGGCAGAAGAGGAGGGTTAGAATGACACTGGGGTGCCCAGCGTTGCCACTCCGATGTTCAAGTAAGAGATTGTGAGAAAATGGAGAAATATGCAAAGAAGATGAATAAAGGAGAACTCTTGGATCAAAGAAAAAATCTCCCCTCCCATTGGTGTGTGAAGTCCCTTTTATACTATTTTACTCTTTATCTTCCCTATTAATGGCTTTCTAATGCTCTCCCCGACTCTTTATCTTCCTTGTTCTTGCTGACTCTTTATCTTCCTAGTGTATTAATGGCTTGTATTAATTGTGTATTATTTACGGATGTGGATTGGGGCCCAAATGGATGAGGCCCACCCAATTGGCATAATGGGCCTATCTTTGGTTGGTGAAATCCAGATGTGGCGCACCTCCGACTGGCTTGAGTCTGTAGAGAGGCGTCTTATAGCCGATCTCTGCGTCGCAAAACCAGTCAGAAGGTTACCTCAGTCAATTTGATTGTTTGGTTTTTGCGAGTGCATTTGTTATTTGCAATTGCAATTCTTTATATGGCTAGTTTTGCACAAAATCTGGAACACCATCCTGGAATTGTGTTCCTTATTTGGTAATTTTAAGTATCTTTTTAAATAAAGTATTTATGACATTTATGGTTTTTTTATTGTTGAAAGCTGAGTAACTGACAACATTATGTCACTTCTAATCCTAGTTAAAATTACTCAATAGGGTGTTAAGGAGATTTGATTTATAAGGCTTTTTTTTTCTATATTGGAATCAAAACAAAGAGTATGCAGAAAATAAAGTATCTATGACATTTATGATTTTATTTATTGTTGAAAGCTGAGTTACTGACAACATTATGTCACTTCTAATCCTAGTTAAAATTACTCAATAGGGTGTTATGGATATTTGATTTATAAGGCTTTTTTCGATACTGGAATCAAAACAGAGAGGCAAATGTTTCATCCACAAAAAGTTAAAAATAGTGGTATACTGGTGTTTCTTTTTTGATACTTGCATGTTAGAAAAATAACTTGTGATCAATTCAAGTCATGACTATCATGTCTTAAAACCTAACTGAAAATGGTATTGCAGAATTGAAGTTTGTGGATCAGTAGCAACCCACTAAATGCTCCAAATAAAGTATTTGCTATAAGTGTTATTTGCAGTTACTAACCAAATGACCAAACATCAGTGTTATACCCTGTTATGAAGTTCATTTTTTGTTCTTCATTCTCTACGTAGTACAATACTTACTATGATTTTGGTTTGAATGCATTTCTCATAACTATTGACTTTGGTTTCCTGTGTAGATCAAATTTCAGTAGGTTGAACTATAGAGGCTTTTACACTTTTATTTTGGAACGAAAGGATGAAATTATTTCTGTAGCATCAGTCAGGTGAGCATTTTTCTATTCTCTTAAATTGCTGATATTTTTATTTTCGACATAATAACCATCTGATGTAGCCTTCTCTCAAACAAGTTTCCATGAAAATTTCATTGGACCTATGATGTATTGACTTAAATTTATTGTTTCTGTTGGGTGATAGGCTGTTGAATTGACTATGATTCTTTGTCCTCACATTTGTTAAATGAAAAATCTCATTTCTCGTGGCTGTAGTAATGAAAAATCTCAATTCTAGTGTGAGTTGTAGTAATGGCCATTATTTTCCCAACCTGCTAGCTGAATTGATTCGATTGATTTGTGAAGAAATTTCTAGTCATCATATCCTTCGCTATAAGCGCTTGACTTTTTTTGCATTGGAAGGTCACCATCATTACTGAGTTGTACAAGTCCCTTTTATATTTGGTATCAACAACATGCCCTCCATTAACTTTTTTATTGCATTTCTTAAAGTTCTCTTTGGTTTCCCTCTACACCTTACAACTTTAATTCGTATAGATTTGTCTTTGGACGTGCCCATGTTATCTTAACCAATTTTCTCTAATTTTATTATCTATTGTAACTACACCTATCTTTCCTATTCATTTATGAATATTAAGTTTCCACTGTATTGATGCACTACTTTAAGATTACTATCTATACTATGTTCCTGATCTGCAAACATACTACCTTTTTTGCCTCTTCTTATCTTCCCTTCTTTTTTCCTTTCCATGTCCCTGTTATCTGCTCATATTGGTTATCATGATATTTCTAACCAGAGTTCAGCCAATGAAATATAGTATTATGCTTAGCTAACCCTTCAACTTTCCATTTTACTTTCATCTGATTGCAATAGATGTTACCTATCTGATACAAGCTGTCATTGGTCATGGAATATAGTGCTATGCTTTACCCTTCTTTCTCTTTCCTCCAGGGTTTTTTGGTTCCTTCTTGTTTCCTTGTGGCCTGGTGGGGATTGATTCATTTTGTTGATCTATCAAAAAATCTGGTGATATTTAGGTGTTTTGAGATCCAACCTGACCAGTTTAATTGAATGTTTGTCCTAGAGAAACAAGTTTTTAACCCAACTGTGATATATTGGTAAATCTGACTACTGATTGGCTTGTCAATAGTTGACCCAACTACTTATCTTACCAAGATAGCATGGCTAATCTTGGCCAAAGATGATTTGTTAAAGTGCATTCTAAAATTTAGGTTTTCTTTAACTAGGTGATTATATAGTTATGTTTCAGATTCCATTTAGCATCATCATTATGTTCTGTTTGCTAAAATCTTGATACTGATTTATGTTGATTCTATTGTGTTAAACAGAATTCATGGAACCAGGCTTGCAGAAATGCCTTTCATTGGGACAAGAAATATGTATAGACGACAAGGCATGTGCCGTCGTCTTCTTAGTGGAATTGAATCTGTAAGTTCTTTCTCTAGCATCTTATTTAAGTAAAAGATAAAAAAAATGTATATGTTGTTCCACTTGGTTTTTAATTTTTACCCTTCATAAATTCTCAAATTATCATTTTATTCTTTTTACCTTTTTATAAATTCTTTTACCTCTTGATTATAACTTAGTATGATGATGCAGTCTGCTTAATTGTCTGTATTCATGGTATATATTAGTTACGAGTTTACAATTTTCAGTTATTTGTCTGCTTAAACAATTAATTTAGAAGAGATCTCAATTATTGTTTGTGTCAGGCGTTGATCTACTAAATTGATCACCTTCATCTCATCTCATGCATTTGTAACTGCATGATATGATTTGTAGTCCCCTCGGGACGGTCATGCATTTGTAACTGCATGATATGATTTGTAGTCCCCTCGGGACGGTCTAGTGGCTAGCACATGAGGTGTTGCCACCATGAGGTCTGGGGTTCGAATCTCAGCAAAGTCGAAGTAAATGTCTCCCTTATGTGTTAGTCACTATTCCAAAGGCTAGTAGCCGCCCATGATTTACCTCCTCCGTGTTGGCACTAGGACGGGTTGGCGGAGGCGTTGGGGGTGAGCGTATTCGCCTTTTGCCACCATGATATGATTTGTAGGCCATGCATATATGTACATGTGCAGCACTCAAATCAAACTTGTAAATATCTCATATACCCTAATATGGTGCCCATAAGTATCTCAATTGTTACCTTAAGCACCGTGGGCATTGAAGATGCATAGTTGCAAACTTTTAATATGGTGCTAAGCCTTGTCTCAGGAAAGAATGAAGAGAGTCAATGGACAAGATGATTACTAATTAGCTGGCAATATATTGATATAAGTTGATGGTACTATCCAAACTTTTAGGTGTGCATATGATATTTGTATGTTTGCCACTTGGTGTTATTTTGTGAAATAGGGTTATCTTGCAGTTACACATTGTCAAAGACACTTTCAGCAATGACTTATTGGAGTCCTTTCCTTTTGGGATGTTGACACTTCCACCTATTTGTTTGTAAATATGCAGTGTTTCCTTTTTCATGATTTTTGCAGTATTGTGCTATTGCATTGGTGTAGTTTTCCTCTCTTGTTTTGGAGGTCAGATCCCCTAGTCCACAAAAAAGTGGACCAAGGGATGGACCACTTGCAATTGCGGCCGGATTGTGGCCGCGATTCGGCCGCAATCCCTCCCTAGATTCATCTCCCCCCAGGTTATAGTTTGGGTTCCAGTGGGTAGCCGAAGGCTGCTGGCGGTGGGCAAGTGGCCAGGTTACTCAACGCCGAGTGGGGGACGGCTACTTGCCCCGACCCAAACTATAACCTGGGGTCAATTGACCCAGAGAGGGATCATCGATCTAGCTGCAATTGTAAGTGGTCCATTCCCTGGTCCACTTTTGTGGACCAGAGGATCTGGTCTGTTCGTTTTATCTTTCTTTTATAAAAAAGATTAGTTCAATCTTTTATTTCTGAAATTTTCAATTGACTAATTTATTTTGTCTATTTGCATTAATTTGTTTTCATTTTCAGGCTCTCTCTTCTCTTAATGTTGAAAAGCTGATTATACCTGCAATTTCTGAATTAAAAGACACATGGATTAATGCTTTTGGCTTCAAGCCTCTCGAGGCTTCTGAAAAATTAGAAGTTAGGTCCATAAACATATTGGTTTTTCCTGGTACCGGTTCATTACAGAAGCCACTTCTGAAAAATCATTCTTCTAAATATTATAATAGTCCTACTGATGGAGGTTAGCATGTTGGATTTTATTGACATTGTTTAATTGGGTAGTTCTTCGACTCTGTGTTTAACACGTGTGTTGTTTATGCAGTTGAAGTGTTTGAACATGTCATCAAACATCATTATGAGACAAAGGTAGCTTGTGATTCTTCTGATCTCTCTGCTGCTGAAGCGAACCTCCCAAACTTGGTTAAGACCATGAGTGATTGCAGAAATAAAGCCGAATATGAAGGAGAGAATCTTTTACCTTCTAGAATTTCAGATGAGTCTGCAGATTCTAATATCAGATATTCACTGAAGAATGCTGATGTTGTGTGCACTAACACTTCTCTTGAGGAATGTTCAACAAGTTCTCATGATGAAGATAAATCTCAGATGGATCTCACATCTGATAAGAAAACTGGGCTCATTGGCATTACATCAGATAATATGGAGAAAAAATGATAGCAGTTGAATGTGTCATTTTTTCCAAGCAAACCCCTCTGCTTGCCAAAGTCCAGGATAATCTTTACCTAGTATACTTCACACTTAGTGGAAGATTGTGCAACATACATGCGAGTATCTTTGTGGTTGCCAATATTTGTACCTCCACGTTTAATTATGAGGTTAGATAGAGCATTGAACCTCCCATATGTTTCTTGGAATCCATCATTACTTTGGTTAAGAAACTAATTGAATCAGCAGAAATTAACTTTGAAACTCTGCCCAGCACCGTAATCCTACTTATCGTGGATCTGCTTTTGATATAATATGTGATGAGAAATTTCATTCTGAATGCTCAGATGTTATATTCATGCTCAGGAAAGAACCAATGCAGAGCATCCGTAAAGTGAAAGCTGAAGATGCTGTTCTGGACCCTGAATTTTCTTCAAATGGTGAGGTTTCTGAATCTTGTACTTTTGAGGTCATCAGTAGGTATAATAGTGATGATGCTGTGAAAGAATTTTGTATTCCATACTCATGTGGTACATTTCTCAATACTAATGAAAACTCAAAAAGTTTTCCGTACAACAAAATTGATGTCTGTTATATTCACTAAATAACGGTACTGGTGCAAGTGAGTAAAACTTATCTTCCACTAAGTGTTGTAAGATACAAAATCTGAGCGCACAGGTATAGCTTGCTCTCGTAAGTAGATTCAGATACATATGATGTCTGCCTTAATTTAAAGCCATCCAATGTGGTTCCTGATGTTGCTTTGGCTAAGTCCTGCCATGCTAATGTTGCAAATACTTCTTATAGTGGAAAATATGAGGCGACTTGCTGGACATATTCTTGATTTTTGTTCATGTGCTGTTCATGATGCTTCTGATGTTCTTTGATCTTAAAGAGGCTTGATAATGCTTCTGAATCTTCTTCATAGTGCACCCTGTGGGAAGTCCAATGTATCTGTTATAGGGATGTATTTACTTGGGGAAGATTGAAAGGTTGTGGAGATACCAGTTGCCACCTCTGATTTGGTGAGAAAGATGATGTTAATTTCTCTTGCAAATAGTAAAGACTAATATCATCAAGCTTCTAAGCTATTGCTTTATGCCTCTTGATGAAGCATTTTTGAACGTGGTCAACATCATGGAGGTTGTTGAACTTCATAATGTTTGATGATCTCTAGAAAAATGCTCAGTATTGATCGTACATTGTGCTGAGTGTGCTGAGCGATAATTTGGTGCTAGCACTTCTGGATGGTGCAATATTGAGTTTGTAACAGAAGTACAAAAGGAAGAATGATATTAGCTTAACTTTGGGTAAGTACACTTTATTTACTTAATATTAACTTTGTTTTTATTCATCTGGAACCTTTTGTTACGCGGTCCAAATAATTTCAAAATTGCTGTTAAATTTTTGTAGATATTTTAATAATCTGTTTTGCTGTTTGTTGATGACTATTTCCTAGTTCTTCATATATTAAGTAATGTGAACTTGGCCTTGGCACCATCATGAGCTTGTTCTCACTTTATTTTTGATGTTACTTCAGAATATCTTAACTTTATTATCTTTAAATAATCATCTTGAATGCATTAGCTTCAATTTTATAGTCTCCGACTTGGTTATTTTAATTTATTTACAGATTCTGTACAACATTTGTGAGCTTGGCCTCAGCACCGTCACCTGTGTTCTCACCTTACGTTTGATAGTTTTCAAAATGTCCCAACTTGTTATCTTTAAATAAACATCTCGAATGTATTTGCTTCAGCTTTATAGTCTCCTTTTTTGGTTTTATTAATTTATTTTCAATATCTGTAGAACATTTGCCTGAAACCCATTATTAAGTAATTTATTTGCAATGTGCTTTAGGGCCTTCCTATTTTTTCCCTGCATAGGATTGTTTTACAGGGTTCTTAATGCAACAAATGTAGCATTGCTTTATAGTTGCCTGTTGCTTTAGAATGTATAGCTTCTCCTTCATGTTCCAGTTGAATTACTAATTTTGGATGTGGTTAAATATTTTTGTGAATTATCAATGGTGGTGGTTTTATATCAAATGGGTGATAAATTCTCTTTACTTCCGAATGTTGTAACCCTATTTCTTATCCCCTGCATTTTCTTGTGTCAAGCAGGCGCTCAAGATTGTCAATGCAATTTTTTGACACATGGATTATTGACTATTACTAGCGGTGTACTCAGGCGGATGATGAAGCTCCATGTATTTCTGGCTGGAAGAGGTTTCTCGTGTAGGGATGACAAATACGGAAAGATGCCTCATTTTCTGTAGGAATTTGGTCATCCATTGGTTAGATCCTAATGACACACATTTGTGGTATTCAATCCATTCATTCTGTAGAGTTTACAGCCTTTTGATGCATTTGTTGGGGCGCCTTGCATCTACACTATTTGATACAACATTTTAAACTGGCCATGGTTTTTCATAGGCAGTCTAAAGTATGTTCTCGTAAGTTTTGATAACATAGCAAATGAATATTATTTTGATCAGTGGGTTTTATGATTGTTTTCCACATGCCCTTTGTCATTCAATCTCATTGGCGTTCTTTTGTGGGCGCTAAGGCACTGATCATATATCATGTAAAAAAGGATAGTTTTTTGTTTAATATTTTTTTTTGGTATTTATGTGTGCAGGCCCATAATGGTATAAGGATTTATTCAAGCTAGTTCAATATCGCGGGCGACAAATTAGATAAATATTTTTAAACGTAATTAAACCTATTTGTAATATTTTATATCTATTATAAGGATTTGAAGGCTGGTTTCTAGTTTTGTTAATCTGTTCTTTTCTGCTCCTCTATGTCGCAAATGGTGGGTGACTCTTAGGAACCCCTTTTCTTTGTAATTGAGATGCTGCTTCGCCGTCGCACAGAGAGAGACGAACGTTGATGGGAAGCAGAGGATCATTATCGGCCGCCGCTTTGCCCACATTGCCTGCAAGAAAGCCGACATCGATATGAACAAAAGGTTCTTTTATGAAGTACAAAATTCTTCTAAGCGTGTTTAAATTTGATATTTGAGCTAAGTTTTGGCGAATGTTCATTCAAGATGATCGCGATATTTGGAATTCGAAGTTTTATCGGCGCCTTTCTTCCTGTTTTGTTTATTTGAAACTCTACCGATGTGTCTCTCCGCAAGTTGTTCATTCTATTACGAGTATCCGTGTCCTGTAATATTTGTCGAAAGAAATTGCTAAGACTTTATTTTAATGCTCCAAGTTGAACTTCGCTTAAACTATCCAATTGAATTTGCCTTGTGTGCTATCTTCTTCTAGGATCTAATCGACACGCGCAACATTTTGTAGTGCTGGTAAGCTATCTGCTGCTGAACTCAAGCATTTTGTAGGCCTGGGGAAGACTGTTGATGTCTCGAAGAAGCGATGAACTCAAACGTCTCTTCGAGTCCTTCATGTTCCGCGTCAGTAGTCCAATTGTTTGGTTGTGCATTGACCGCAATTTCATGTCTGTCGGTCTTTGGATTTATTTCAATCTGCTTTACTATTAATCAAAAACAGTATTAATAAGTTTACATTTGTTAGAAGTGTTGAATCTATCAAGTTGAACTGAGTTGTGTTTACACCGCGAGAGTATGAATTTTGAGGTACGCATTACATCATCACCTTCCTTTAATCCATAGTGGAAGTCAAGAATGTGATTCTATGATGATTTGGAGTCAAATAGTTATCTTAAAGGATGATTAATTATCGAATGCTCGTCCACTGCACTTCGCAAGCATGATTAAAGGATGTCTGTGCTATCGACGAGGATGAAGATGGTTAAATCAAGGAGGCAAGAATTAGCATTATAAGTATTTTACATGTGTCTATTTTCATAGTCTATCTTCTTAATTTCCTCCAAAAGTAGTTTCATCTTCACGACGAAGTTCGTGGTGCTGAGATTTCCATGGCTGAATGATTCAAACAACCACCGACACTAACTGCAAGAAATTGTTGGAGAAATAATAGGAAAATGGTGTTAATATTGGAGGCCCATGGATGTGTAGATAAGGTCACGCAATAATGCATGGCCAACGTATGGAACATGTGATTTATATGAATTTGGCGAGCTTAATTTCCTGGCAAGTTATTCGCAAACCTTTGACTTGTCACCAAACTTTCATCAGCAATAGGTGGCAGCCATGTGTTGGGTCTGTTTGTTTTATTATTTATTACTTTTCTGAGAAAATCTTTCGTTATCTTGTATTTACATTCCAGGATTAGATTTTTAATTCATGGCATGGCCCATTGCTCATTAGCTAATTGTACATTGCCACGCATTTATTGCTGAAGACTTTTGTGCTGTTGCTAATCGTTCTTCCATAATTACCCAACTCCCCAAGTGCTAAACCTTCTTCCCTCTTGTTTCAGAACCAGTCACACACCATTTTCAGATCTGCACTGCCTAATTCGATACTGCCAAAATTCCATAAGCAGTTTGGTTCGCACTTGGCTTTGGTAAGAACCCATGCACTGATTTAAAGCAAAACTGTTAAGCTATGTAAGAATCTTCGCTTTTTGTGATTTTGAAGTTGTGGAATATTGAAAAAGAAAAGATGAATGCATTAGCTGCAACAAGTAGAAATTTCAAGCAGGCTGCCAAGCTGCTGGGCTTGGACTCTAAGCTGGAGAAAAGTCTGCTTATTCCATTCAGAGAAATAAAAGTAAGGAAGCTATGATACGATCACAATTTTTGTCTGCTGAACAAATTTTGTACCAGTTCCTTTTATCTGAACTTTTGTTTATGCCTCCCCCCCAAAAAAAAATCCAGCCATGTTGGATTGGTCCTACTTTCAAGGTTCCAAACTAAGTTACACTTCTTCAACAATTTGTTCTGGAGAGGCACTAATTTGTGCTCATAAAGTTCTAGCTTTGTTTGCATATCTGGATTAAAGTCATTGTCCTATCTGACATAAAATATCTATTTCTTGAAAGGTTTTCTTTTATTAAACCTTTTTTCTCTCTAGTATCTGACACCAAGCCTTATGGATCAATGCCTGTCGCCTACAATTATATCTGTACTATCCTTTATACTTTAGCTGATGCCAAACTAGCAACATCAGTATTATCTACAATCTTATGTAAGTTAACTTATTGAAATGATTATAATGACTGATTTCAAATTTTTAAGTAATTTATCTTTTTGTGTTAAATTAGAAAACTAATGCTGAACATGTTGATCTTTGACAATAGGCATTCACTTGTCTGGCCTATCATTTCCTTTGATGGCTATTATTTAGTGAATTCAACACTTATCTTTTGGAACAAAGAGGATAGTACTGCGAACACTGTGTTATTTGTTTGACCACCTCAAATTTCAATGCAGGTTGAGTGCACAATCCCAAAAGATGATGGTACTTTAGCGTCATTTGTCGGATTCAGAGTGCAGCATGATAATGCCAGAGGCCCTATGAAGGGAGGTATCAGATACCACCATGAGGTGGGCGTTCAAGCCGAGCTCTCATATTCATTCCTTTTGTTTCCCCTGCCGAATTAATTGGTTTGCATAATGATATCAGAAGTCACTTTCTGGAAAAATTCATTAGAAGCTTGATTAACATTGGTCTCAAAGGGTTGGTTGTCCTGTGATCCATTTAAAAAAAAATGGAGAAAGAAGCTTCACTCACTGCTGCCAAGAACATTACACTACTTTGAACTCATTATGGAATACCGATTTTTAGCAATTGTTTTTACTTTTTGGGATTATCCTTATGGCATACTGCAGGTAATCTTGCTGCATACCTAGATAAATTATAATTATTTTCACTTGTTTAACCTATTTAAAATGCTGAGTTAGTTTACTTGTTCATAGAGGAGGAAATGCAAAGTGTTTTTTTACTTATCTGAGAATTTCATCTTGGTGTATTTCTTCGCTGTAAGGATGTTGCTATTCTTTTGAATTACTATACTTGAACATACGAAAAATTCGAATGAATGTATATATACTTGTGGACAATAACTCCAATCTCATTTTAAATTTTACTAGTTTAATATACTGACTTATCTTACTCACTGAGTAATTGTAGTTATTGCTTATAGATACATTCCTTCAGATGTTGTCACATCATTTCTTATTTAATTTGACATGTACTATAGGTTGATCCAGATGAGGTTAATGCTTTGGCACAATTGATGACTTGGAAAACGGCTGTAGCAAATATTCCATATGGAGGTGCTAAAGGTGGAATCGGGTGCACTCCAGGGAAACTTAGTAAATCTGAACTTGAGAGACTTACTAGAGTTTTCACTCAGAAGATACATGATTTGATTGGCATTCACACAGATGTTCCAGCACCTGATATGGGGACTAATTCACAGGTTAATTTAATCTAATTTCTTTTTCATTTTCTGGAGCTAATCGATAATATACTATACTTGTGTACCAGTCTAATTGTTGTATGTGGGAGTGCCTACAGACAATGGCTTGGATACTGGACGAGTACTCAAAGTTTCATGGTTATTCACCAGCAATTGTTACTGGAAAACCTGTCGTAAGTTCACCAAAGTGATACCACAATCGCAGAGTTGCTAAATATAAATTTAAGTGTCTATTATGTTGCAAACACACTGCCTATATTCTTGTTAACTTCAAAAATGTATCAGTACTAATAGCTTTTTTATCTAATCGCCATATATCACTGCCATCACAAACTGCGTTTGTCCTAACTATTTAGGTCAGCTATATGAATCTTATTTCTCTATTTGGATTCTATCCGAGGCTATCATTCGTAATAGCCATTCCAATTAAGTCATTTTATTACATTGACTATTATTTTCTTGTATGTGAGCTTGCTACTGGTTTTACTTGAGTTTCTCAACAATCAAGTCAAAGCTATCCTATCCCATACATCAAATAAAGGTTTGGGAATTAAAACTCAAGGGAAGTTAAAGGACTGGTGATTTCTTGTATCTATTTCTATTCAGTGGCCATTTTTCTGGGCAAGTGGAAAGGAAGGAGTTATTCTATAAATAATGATAAGATGGTTGAAATGATGAAATAAATCCAGAAAGTAGTATTTTCAAAGGTTAATGTGGACTTTCATGTTCAATGCTCAATATGAAATGAATTCAGTTATTTCATTTTTGACTTTATGTGTTACTAATGCTTTTAAGGGAAATACAATTTCTTGTTTTAAACTTTGTAAACTAATCAATTCTAAAGTAATTTCTTCATTGTGTTTCTTAAAGCATAAGTGAAAAAATTGTCATTTCAAAATTCAGCTACTGTATAGTTTATTATTACCTTGTGATATGAAGAATTTTCTTTTCCTTTAGGATCTTGGAGGATCTCTTGGTAGAGAAGCAGCTACTGGAAGGGGGGTGCTGTTTGCCACAGAAGTTCTACTAGAGGAGCATGGAAAGAGGCTTGAAGATCAGCGCTTTGTGATACAGGTAAAGCTATGCTTTTTTTGTATAGCTCTTACAAGTTGCAGTAACAACTAGATGATAGTTGCTACTGCAACTTCTCTACGCGCCTAGTTGCTAATTTTGAGTTTCACAAATCAATTGTTAAAACTAAAGTTAATTAGAAGGAAATTTTTAATTATATAAACTAAGAAATTTTAAAGAAATTATTGTGATCTTCGAATTTCGATCCCTCTTTAAATAAAAAGAATTTTATCAAATAGACAGAAGGTCTGCAATGTTTGATGGACCAGATTGTCATAGAGACTAAAGAGAACGTCAAAAAAACTGGTGAATTCATGGGGAACTATTGGTTTGGATCTTAAGGCTAATTAAGATATGGAAAATAAACCATTGGTAGTAATTAGGTTTAGCACCTAGATATAATAAAATGAAGTTCAAAGATTTTTGGGAGCTATAGTCTGCTAAATAGCTATTTAGTTCCTGTTGACTCAAGTAAAAATGTGTTTTGCCTTTTGTACCTGAAAAAAGAACCATAAAGTGGAGCCCATAATTGACATACTAGAATTGCCTTTTGTTTCTGTAACTCTGGAATTAAAATACAACTAACACCGTTGGTGAAGCAGCTCTCTCAAGTTAAGCTTGTTTCAAATGTTGAGCTTTAGGTACTGGCATTCTTTGGATGATTTGTACCTTAGGATTTAAGTTTAGTGCCCTATTTTTAGCCTTGCAAGTAGTATAGTAATATGAACTATAATTCAAACATAGCATCATGTAAATCAGAAAAGAAATGAATAAAGGTCTATGAAACTATACGTTAGAACATAATCTGTTATTACTTCTGTTAATTATTTGTTTGTTTGTGGTAATTTCTGTCATATATATTCATTATCCACATTTGCTTGAAATTTTCAAAATCTTATTATTCTTAATACATTAACAGATGGGCTTACCTTTCTTGCTCTTACATACAGTTTTACTTGTTCGTATCTTTTTCTTTTTGCTTTGATGGTCATAAATGAATTTCGCTCTTAGTTTGGTATTTCAATGTCATTTTTGATTCATAAATCATTAAAATTGAATCATACTATACAATCGACACATTTTTCTGTTGGGGCTAGGATAATGTACAGGTTCAGATGGTGAAATCATTACCAATCGGTTGGTTTCGCTAACTTATTTATTGATGATCTTGTTGTCTTCAAATTCAGGGCTTTGGTA
>JBBMJZ010000074.1:4582890-4593756 GCA_037833815.1 Zingiber zerumbet
GGTTATCTATTTACCCCCCCCCCCCCCCCTAACTAGTCCACCCAATCCAAAAATTAGGTAACAAGAAGTCTTAACTAGAAGTTAGTCAGGTGAGAAGTCTATCGAGTGATTAATTCTAACTGAAATCAGGTAAGGAAAAAGTCTAAACTGGAGGTTAGGCAATGAGAAGTCTTAATTGGAAGTTAGATGGGTGAGAAGTCTACTGAGTGACTAGTCCTAACTAGAGGTTAGACAACGAAAAGTCCTAATTGAAAGTTCGACAGGTGAAAAATATACTGAGTGACTAGTCCTAACTGGATGTTAGAAAAGGGGAAGTCATAGTGGGGCTAGGAAATTGAAAGTCTAAGTGAGTCAAAAGTTGATCGGACACTTGGTGAAGAAACTTTGGCAGGTCAAGGTTGATCGAATGTTAGACAATTAGAAATCCCAACGAGTCATGGATAACCGAATGTTGGGCAAAAGAGTCTTAAACTTGGATTCCAAGTGTTAGGGTTGGGCAATCAATTAACCCAAAGCAATCAATTAAGATAATATATTGGGAGCTATTTCATGAGAGCACAACAAGGATCAGAATAGATTGAACACCAATCTATTTAAGCAATCGATTAGTAAAGGTTTTCATGAGAGCAAAGGAAGTTTTGGAATTGATTGAGGCAATTAATTCAGACTTTACTAATCGATTAGAGACATTTTCATGTGAGAATAGAAAGCCTTGGAATCGATTGGGGCAATCAATTGAGAATATGTTAATCGATTAGGATAATCGATTAGACAGTATTTTCACCAAAATAGAAAGCTTCTGAATCGATTAGGGCAATTGATTGAGAATATGTCAATCGATTAGGATAATCGATTAGACAGTATTTTCACTAAAATAGAAAACTTCTGAATCGATTGGGGTAATTGATTAGAAACTTTCTAAATCGATTGGTCTTACCAATCGATTAGTCAAGCGAAAAAAGTCATTTTGCAAGTTTTGAACGGTTGAACTGACGTCACAATCTATTAGGGATGATACCAATTAATTAGGAGACGTCGAAAGAAACCTAGAAAAGAGGTTTTCATGGACATTTGAAAGAGTTAGTTCTTGAGAAGTTTGAAGCGAAGTATTATTGTATTTCCAACGGATTGAGAGATATTTTCAAGCAACGAGATAGCAAGCTAAGCAAATTTTCATTATTGTAAATTCATTTTTGATTTCCTTTGTATTTGCTTTTGCTCTTCTTGTTGTATTCATGTGTTCGAGTTTGTACGAGATTTTTCTATCTCCGAAAAGTTTTCAAGAATGAGTCATTCATAGTGGAGTTGTGAGTGTGAGGAATGAATCCTTGGATTAGTCGCCTCAAGGAGATTGTTACCAAGTAAAATCAAAGGAGTTAACGTTGTAGAGTTTTCGCTTTAAGTTTTCACTATAAATCAAGTTCGAACAAGCTAAGCGAGCTATTCACCCCTAGCTCATATGTGTCCTAATAAATTTTAATTTTTTTGACGATGAGGCATGAATCAACTAGTCAAACCGACAGTGAAATTTTGATATTAATTTTTTTAAATAAATTTGAGGGATGGCGGTAGATTGCACCGCTCATCCCCATGTGGCTACGCCATTGACTATGATCCTAATAAAATTACTCCAATTTATCAAAATATAATAGATAGATCATTATTACATTAAAATACTCAAAACTAATTTAATTAATTACTTAAATTTAATCAACTTAAACTATTAAAGAAATTATAATCATAGATGTTATAAATTATAACAGTTAATTTATCGTTTAGGGTTAGATTAAATTAGGGGCACTTTAATTAAATTTGAATAATTTTAACTAAATTAATAAAAAAGTATTTTAATTTAATAATATTTCATGTATCATAATTTCCAAATGCACATGTATTTAGACATACTATTAAAACACTGAAATAAAGGATTTTCAGATAAAAAATATTATAAGTGTTATTTCAATATTTTAAAAAAATATCTTTTTGACAAAAATAAGAATAAAGGGTTTTTTTTTTAATTTTTACCCTAACAAAAAATTTACAATTGGTGACAAATGGGCCTGCAGCAGGCCGGGCTGCGTGGATTAGTTTAGAAAATTCTTAAGTCATTTTTTAAATATATACCAAAATTAATTTTAGAGCAAATATATTTTTCAGAAACAATCTATTGGCTAACATATCCTGCGCGCTGTTTTGTATCGGATACCTGCTGAGCCCCGCCCAGGACGCTTTTGCCCTTCCTCCGTTTCCTGTTTTTTTTCTAACGAGGAAATCGAAGTGGAAAGAAGGGAAACGATCTATTCCAAAACCCTACGATAGCGATCGAGCGGTTCCTGGACCGTTGGTGTCAAACACGAACGGTATACCTCTTGCCCTTTTCGATTGCTTCTTTCTTTTAGATTCCGCCTTCTGTTTCGGTTTTTCTCTTGATTTCTCAACAAAACAAAAAATAAATTTTCACAAACTGTGGTTTGTCACTTATTTCGTTTTGTTCTGCAGATATTCCTGTGTTATTGTTACAATAAATTAGGCTCTTTGTGGATTACTTAATAGGGCGGTTGTTCTAGTTACTTGCAATATTCTTCTGATTCTCGTTTCTGAGATTTTAGAATCGCTCCCAAGAGTTTTCTAACAAAAATGTTCAATTTAGTCATTTGGCTTGAGTTGTTCTGATTGAAGCATTGTTTGTTTGGATGTGGCGTATTATGCATATTGATGCAAGGCTTATCTGAATTTATGTGTAGTTCATTTGGTGTTTATGTCAACAAAAATTTGTCACCTTTCTCCTTTTTTGGAAATTTGGTGAAGCGATCAAAGACAAACCGAGTGACTTTTGCGACGGATCTGAATTTTATTTTTTATTTTTTAACACCTCTGAAAAAAATGGAGAATTTTTCTGTTCGGATTTGAACTGATAGTTTAGTCTCTTTTTTCCCCCTGTTTTAACTAGATTGCAGTTATGTTTGGTCATTTTGTAGAAGACAAATAGGAGTTAAACCACAGGAATGTCTGCATCCAATTCTGCAGTTCCAAGTCCTAGACTGAATGTTTCATCGCCCTTAGGTTTGAAAGTTACACCTGATGCACGAAGAAGAAGGTTGACTTCAGAAACTCGAAAGGGGGGAGGAATTAGTGGGAGCAATCCTCATACTGTGAATGACCTTCAGGACAAAATTATGGTGCAGTCCTTACATGATAGATCGAAACATATGGCAGAATTGCAGAGAGAGTTGTTTGTTTCAGCACTTGGTTCAGGCCATAGGAAATTGAGATCCAAACCAGAGAAGCCCAAGTGGCAGTTTTATCTAAGCTTTTTCTTCATGATTTGCTTGCTATTAGTGGCCATTTTATGGCTTGGTTTGTTGATATGGAAATGGAGAAATATGATTAAATATAGCAAGGGGTTATATGATTTTGACAGTGATGGCAGGTTAACAGAAGTGGAAGCATCCTTTAAAAACACTGCAAGAAGGTTGCAGGATCAGTTAGATGTTGTTGACAAAAAAATTGGGACTGAGGCACGGGTTGCAAAGGAGGAGCTGAATAAGCACGTGGAAGAGACAGATTTGCTCTTTGAGAAGAAGTTGAAGTGGTTGGCCTCTCTAACTGATGACTTGGACAAATCACTTTCAGAGATAAAAGCCACGGGATTCTTGTCAAAGGAAGAGTTACAGATATTTTCTAACAAGTTTAAAGACAGAGAAAAATGCTCAGGTAGCACTCATGAAATATTGGATGATATTAGAAAATTTGCTAAAGAGATAGTTGAAAAGGAGATTGAGAAGCATGCAGCTGATGGATTAGGAAGGGTTGATTATGCTTTGGCTTCTGGGGGTGCAAAGGTCATTAATCATTCAAAGCCCTACCTTGTTGGTAAGTCTAGCAGCTGGCTGGCTATTGGAAGTTCCTTCAATCGAGTTCACCCCGACCCTAATGCTAAGAAAATGCTTGAACCAAGTTTTGGGGAGCCTGGACAGTGCTTTGCTTTGCATGGCAACAATGGCTTTGTCGAGATTAGGCTTAGAACTGGAATTGTCCCAGAGGCAGTAACACTTGAGCATGTCTCCAAGGTAATGTTTTTTATTCTGCAGCCTCTTTTACTGATATTCATGTATTCAACTATCTGAATCCAATCAGAAAAAGCATTATGTTTTTCATATTGTTTATCCTTTACTTCTAAGAAGTAATGGAGTGTGCATATGATATATGAGAAAACTAACAAGATCCTATTATGTTTAGCCTGTTCAATTCTTGCTTGTTTCATGCTTAGAGGGAGTTTGAGTTGTAGGACTGACAAGATGAGCTCGTGGAACTGTATTGCGGTTTGTAATTCCTATAATCAAATTGCAAAACATGTGAGATAGAAGTAGGAATGACAACAAGGTAGGGTCATGTTGGTTTGTGTTCAAACTATCCTCACTCTACCCCGCCACTGGTATATCAATTTAAACATGGTACCTGCCCTGTTAAAAAGCTGACTTTTTTTTTCTCCAACATGGGCCAATGACTCTTTTACTAACTTTGCACTATCTTTGATAATTGATAAATATAAGTTTGATGAAATCATTTTTTTTTTTCATTAAGAAAAATATTTATATCAGATCACACTAAGTACAGTAGGCTCTCTCTTGGTTTTCATTCTTGTACTTTTAGAGTCATCAACACATAAGTTTCCAGATCAGCAAAAGCATATGTAAACTGATAAAATATTTAGGTTGCTCTGATCAAGTATGTTCTCTATTCCTATGTTTTAGTTCTCTCATGTGTTTTTCTTAAGTTGTCTGGCTTTCTTGCATTGCCTTCTGGTTTATTATGCTTTTAGTTGACT
The DNA here is from genome assembly GCA_037833815.1 of Zingiber zerumbet. Lineage (NCBI taxonomy): Eukaryota > Viridiplantae > Streptophyta > Magnoliopsida > Zingiberales > Zingiberaceae > Zingiber > Zingiber zerumbet. The sequence continues at coordinate 4,587,719 of JBBMJZ010000074.1, forward strand.
AGCGAACTAACAAACCTGGATTTCACAATGCAAAGATGGTAGCTTATGATTGGTTGAGTGCTCCAAAAGATTGCACGGTTACAGCATGGTCTGAAGGGTCTGGCAGTGATCCATCGAATGGTTCGGAGAAGAAGTTCATCCTGGCTGAATTCTCATATAACCTGGAAAAGAGTAATGCGCAGACATTTTACATTCAAACTGCTGTTTCAGAACTTGTCAACGTGGTCCGGCTTGATTTCTCCTCGAACCATGGGAGCTCAACTCATACATGTATTTATCGGTTTAGGGTGCATGGTTCTGAGCCCTCTTCCTTAAATGTGTCAGCTGAAGTCAAAGAGAAGAACTAAAGCTCGAGTCATTTTTGCCAACTCAGGATTGGACAATGGATGACGATGTTCCATTGAAGTGGATGTTTTTCTCAGATAGTTGCACAGATCTTCCTAGGTCAGGTTCGAGCAATTGTCTTTCCACAGGCTATACTTGTTGGTTCTCAAGGTGGTAAAATCGCTAGCAGATTAACAGCCGCAACTCCACGAGTTTTGTAATAAGGAAAAAGAAATTTCCTGCTGTTAAAAGGAGAAAAAAAACTTGTTGGAAATGTTATTTTGATATCACAGGACAGTTTTATTATTGTTATTATTATTATTTATTTTTTAATTGGTATCAGATATTTAAGTTATTTTGATTAATCTTTGGATTTTTGATTCGGTTCTGCGTGAGTTTTTCACTGGTAAATCAAGAAGTGCTCGCAGGCTGATTTATTAGTCAAATGTTTGTCCATTATAAAAAGTATATTTGTTAATTTTTTATAATTAGAATTTAATTTTTACAAAATTGAATATTTGTATATGTTTGCATGGGCCGAGTTAGGATTGGGCTCGGCTTACCACGAGAGCATTTCCAGCGTGGCCTGTCAGGGTGGGTTCAGCTTGGCCAGCCATATTTTTATAAAAAATATTAATACTAAATATTAATATTTAATAGTTTAATCAAAAATATTGTTTCCTATAATATTTTTTAAATTATATTTTATTAACTTTTGCTAGTTTTAAAAATAATTAAATACTTAACTTTTTTTTTTTTAAAAAAAAAAATGGTTCATCTGAATTCAACCTAGGCTTGGGCTCATGTTGGGGCGGTTTGGATCGTGCTCAATTAACCGTTAATTGATCCGGAATGGAGTTGATTAGGCATAACTAATCACACTGTGACACGCACTTAAGAATGTTTTGGCAATTGGCAGATACCCCCACCTGCTTTGGGCAAGATATTATGGTGTTATTTGTTTTATAATTTTTTGAAATTTTTATTTAAAAAAATAAATTCTGAAAGTTAAAAAATAAATACTTATAATTGATTTTTTTAACATATTTAAAAATTAATGACGTGATAAAACATTTATTTTTAAAATAATATTTCTTTTATTTTTCATAAATGATAAATTTAAATAGGAAATTTTTAATTATTGTTAATCATTCTATTTTTCTTCTTAAAAATGATTGTTTGAACTCCAAAAGTTCATTTTATGGGAAAAGAAATCAGAGCGGATTGATGTGCATCTTAGCTGCTGCGCCTTCTCCGGGTAAAAAATTTGAAGAAAAAAAATGTCAGATATATACCCTACGAAAGATACTGGTAACTCTTGTATTCGAACATGTGGAGTCATCGTCTTAATAGCCCCTTTCTCCTACTCTATGAAGGGAGATACAACATTTATCCAGTGACCCTCTGTATAGAAGAGGTCAGGTCATAGTATTTGAATATTAAAATGATAGCAAAAGGATGACTACAGTCGTCCCAGCTCCCCGCCAACTCATCCTGAGCCAACACGGATATTCGAACACATAAATGACTACAGAGATGGTGGCCCCAGGCAAAGCTGTTTTATTCAAATCCAAGACTACCATCGTACCAACACAAGACTAACATCGTACCAACAGCAAACATGAATGCTCAAGTATCTAGAGAGATAGCACAAATATTGCACGTGCTACAAAAAGTTATTTCCTTTGATCTTTAAATAGAAAAAGGAGAATCTAGACAATGCTCATGGCATCCCCTCTCAAGCAATGTAACTTAATCGCGCACCAGGAAGAGCTTTGCTAAGCTGCTTCTGCTCCTTGTCGCATTTGCGCCTCTGCTAATTGCCACATTCTCTACCCAGACAAAGATATGGCAGATAGCCATGCATGAAAAGGTCCGGGTTTTTTTATCCTGGAAATTCAAGTGTCAAGTTGAATGCAACATCAGAAAGGCTGCCATTGAAACAATAAATGGCACAACAATTCAAATGCTGTTCGAAATTAGCATCATTAGTCGATACAAATTCCAGAATCAACAGTGGTGGTCATTAAAAAAACTGATATTACTATGAATTTAGTTCTTTCTAATAATCTTAGCTAACGTCTATCTTTGTTATCCATTGTATTATCTGTTTCTCAGAGTTAATAATACTAGAGCCTGCTCTGCTATGACATCTCCCTGTCGATCTGAAATCTGTAGTGATTCTTTATATATATATATATTTGCACAAGGAGTTTACAATTTGTCATTGTAATTATCACATCTCAAGATTACCAGAACTAATTCGGGTAGAGGAACTATTTCCTGCTTCAGAATTCAGCAAACGACTCAGATGTTTGTATAATGCTTTCCACTTCCATATACTGATGCCATTAATTCAGGTTGAAATTTTACCATTATATACACATGCAGCAATCAGCATTAATCTTGGCCTTCATTCTCCATTAATCTCTAAACATGAATAATTTAAAATTTTTTGCTGCCAACATTCTTTCCCTAGCCAGTTACTATAGATCTAGGCATTTGAAACACAGATTTCAAGACTAACACAATTATCACTCGGGCATACTCTTGGAATACAGTAAGATTATACTTACAAGTAAATATCATTTGTATCAATCTCCCTGAAGAGGTTGATATAAAAGCGGAAGCCATCAGGACTAACATCTCTGCATACAAGGCCTGAAAACACTTAAAGCAGGAAAATGTTAGTATTCATAACATACAAACAAAGAAAAAACAATATCAGTTTCTCAAACCTTTGCTTTCAGCAGTCAATAGTTGTTCTTTGGCAAGAGCAGGTGCAATTCCTAAGGTCAAAGCAGCGTCACTCGGGCTTATTCCTGTTCTAAGTGCCTCTGGCTTTTGTGCAAGGGAAACTATCCTTGCAAAGACCTATATGTAATATTGAAACAATGAATGAATACACACACAGGGATATTAAAAGCAAATTAATTCATAAAATTTTGTAGATCTCGCGCTGAAAGATCTCTGTTCATACTTGGCGGATACCTCTGTTCCTTCATCTTAAATATATAAATAAAGCAAGTGAAAAGTTTTTTTTTTAAAGAATATCTTATGATGTGATACCAAATTACAAGATAATCAAGCATATATATTGGCATAAGGAATGGATCTATCATGAGAAGTCAAAAAAATTTCCCACAGAAGAAAATGAATATGCATAAAAGAATAAAAAAAACATGTTATACCTCTTCATCCCTCTGAGCTTTATTCTGAATAACCATTACACCACTATCAAACTTCCTAAGCATTACAGAACTGCTAATAAAAACAAATGTTTGTTAAAAGAACAGCAGAAAAGAAATATACAGCAGCTGACTCAAAAGTAGCATAATGACCGCAAAAAATCATCTGATGGTGTAGGATTTCTTAATTCCTACAGTTACTAATAGGAAAATCTAGTCCATCAGTACTAACACCTGAAAGAAATGAATGCTTTTATTGCACATACACATCAAATTTCTCCCAAAGGGTGCAAGCTTGCAGAAGATCCTCAGGTGAAATCAGTGCTGGAAAAGTAGGATTTTTAACTTCAGAAAATGGGTTGGTTGAGAATAACATATTAAAAGTTTAGTACATATACCAGTTCCTCTAGCACGATTATATAGACAATGGACATCTATCAATGCAATCATTCCTCCAGCCTTCTCAAGTGGCAGCTTAACAAAATCTGCAAGCTAAAAGCCATGTGACACATCTTAGAAATTATATAGCAAGCAACTTGTCCCAACATTAACAACAACAACAACCAAGTTTTATCCCAACATTAACTGTAATAAAATTATAAATTATTATATGATTGAGTATGACAGATAACACTTCTTGACACAGTCAAACAGGTGCGCAGACAAGTGCAGGCGCGCGCACACACACATAAAGAGAGACTGTTCTTCATACATAAACATCCTCATTTACAATTGATTATTCAAGAGGTACCAATCAAGATTCAGAATCTCCATCAGATACTGGTCTGGAATGTGATGGGTATCCAGCTGAAGTTTTGACAGGAAAACAATCTATAACGCTTGACGCAATCCTAAATAAAAAATTCAAAAATAAATTGACAGATCGTCATTTGTGGTGCAAGTTGTACCGATCCATTCTTGGACCAATATTACCCTACCATGGAGTGGCACATACTGATTGAGACCTAATACTAATGTATCAAAAAGAAAACCTACTAATCAAAAAGATTTTGTCTCTCTCCCAGCCTTTGATTATTAATCACACATTAGTCAATTTTGGCATTGTATTCCAACAAGTTTGCACCCACAAAAATTTGGACTAGCAAGCACATGACATGCTAATTATAATTAGACAATATAGTATACTGTTACCTCCCGAGCAAGTTGTTGATGGTACAAAGCACCAGCCGATTCCTTTGTAACTGGAGATGCAATACCAACACTTAAAAGCCAATCTTGCATGTCTTGCTTAGAACCCATCTCTTCTTCATTAGGGTTTCCCTGAGCACTTGAACCTGATAATAACTTCAGCCTCATTTTCTCAGCCAGTTGCACCATTTCCTTAGCCTTACTCTGCAAAATATCAAATTGTTGAATAATTCAGCCATCTCTTCAAGGGGAAAAAAATTCTCAGAAAAAAATTATATGCATTTGCACCATTTAGCTAAATTTTATACACCAAAATAACCAAGGATTATTCATATGAGCAATTTAAAGTAGAAGAATTTTTTATTTTTTTCTAATGGACAGTGTGTAGCCTGTAGAGCAGATTGAGGATATATGTGTTTCAAGCTCTTCAATATGTGCTTGATCACATTTATTTCTTAATTTTTAAAGCAATGGAGATGAAGCTATAAATGACATGAATGCAAGATATCTTGCAAAACCGAATGGTATTTTACATCTCACATAATGGTCGTCTTCAGTAGCTTTCTAATATTACAAAGCCCACAAATTTAGCAGTACAACATATTTGTCAACCAAGTTAAGTTCATTTCCCGGTGGACCAGGGAAAAGAGTAAGCAAATGCATAATTTCAGATTAAGCTCTCAACTCACAAGATTGTGATCCTAGAAAACATGGACAAATGCTTGCTTGCATCCCAAGGTCAACAAAAGGGTGAACATACCAGTATGGAAAAAAATAAAACCACAAGTGATTCTGCAAGAAAACAAAAAAGTAGAGCCCCAAAAGAATTCACTTAAAATTAAGAAACTGTTTATCATAGTTGACTTAAGACTTCATGTCTTAACCAGATTAGGTTGGAAATCTCGCTATGCAGGTTGGGCTCCTGATGCATCTGGGGCTGTTTCCCTCTAGCATTGTTGTGCTGTCTCCTAAACCCTTGGTTAGCTCAATGAGAAATTAAGCTTCATATGCGCATCAGCCCACGAATCTACATAGCAACAGGAATCCATAGAAGAATATAATGACACAAACTCAATATTTACCTAACCGAGAAATGGGCAATTCTATAATGTTAATGTGCTTCTGTAATACTTTAGGATCCATACAAGTAGAATGTGTTGAGGTTGCAAGGTTGCAAACATAGTCCCACATTGAAAACATATGGAAAAGATCATGGGTTTATAAGGGAAAGATATCTCTTTGGGGAGAGCCCAAGAGCAAAACCATAAGGGCTTAGACCCAAAGTGGACAATATCATGCTATTGTGGAGATATCTAAATTCTTTTCGATCCAACAATTGGTATCAGAGTCCGGACTGCCAGAAGGACTAACCGCCGA
>JBBMJZ010000074.1:4645501-4662327 GCA_037833815.1 Zingiber zerumbet
TGGCCATTTGCACTAATGGCTAGTAGTCATCCGTGATTTACCTCCTCCGTGTTGGCCTAGGGACGGGTTGGCGGGGGCACTGGGGGCGAGCGAATCGTCTTTTACCACATGATAAGTTATGTATATTTGTCAATTACTAAAAACAATGACAAAATTGTTCAAGCCTTCGAAAAGCCTTTAAACAATATTTTTTAGGCTTGAAATTGGGATGTTTCGGGTTCCACCCAATAATATATATAATGCTCTAAACACGCTTCAATTGGCACATATAATATTCTGTTATAATATCCGAGTTAAAAGTTATAACCTCTGAAAGTAAGCATTTGACACATACACATAACCTATTGTAGAGATGTCAAAACCAGATATGGACACTATAAATACTTTCACTGCACTGCACTACACTCTTTCATTCATGTCAATTTTAGAAATTTAAATTTTATAAGTTCATCAATGAGTTTCGGTCCAAACATATTTCTAGACCTAAAGAGCTCTAATTGAATTCATTCCAACTGCTATAAGTTTTTGAAGTATTCCGAAGTCTATATATGCTCAGAGATATGACACATACACAACTTATTATAGTTGTGTCAGCACCAAGCAGGGACATTATAAATACTTTCACTGTATTATTCTCTTCTATTACATATCAACTTATCAAAAATTTAAATTCCTTAGGTTCATCAATGAGTTTCAGTCCAAACTTACTGATGAACCTATAACACTATGATTGTATCCATTTTAACTCCTCAGCATTAATAGTAGCTTCTCAGAAAATCCAATTGTATCATTAATTAAATAGAATTTAGACTTATGTTAACTCATAATGAAACATAGTTGGTAATCTTTTAAGCCTGAACTCAACTAAAACAATTTACTAAAATTATATTTTTTTTAAAAATATTCTCAATTAGTGGAGCTCCAAACCAAAGATATAATTAGACATTAGTACAAGAACGAAAAAGGAAACAAAAATTAAATTATATGTCAAAAAAACAAAAACCAATAAAAATGGCACCCTCCACTCAGTGGCAATGATGAAGTTGTCACTTTCACGACTCCTTTAGAATGACTCTGCACACTTTGAAAGAGAATAAATCACGAGAACCCACACACTCTGTACTCTGAAAAGGATAAATTATAGACTTATTCGGTCTTCTTAGACATGTCACATCTTACTATTTCAGAGTCCAAAAGCAGACTCATGCTTAGATACAATCAGATATATTACTGAGAGATAGCAAAATCAGTACAGCCTTGATTTAAGAAATGGTGGGCTAACAGTCTTGATGATATGAAGCGAACATAATTTGATCATTGAGAAATCTAAGAATATCGGCAATATGAGGATGAAAGGATTAAGATTTCCTCAGTGGCGTTGTGGTGTTTCTTCAGGGCAAGGCTAGCTTACTGCCATGAGAAAGGAAGAGTTTGAGATGTAGCATTTGAGGACCCTTCATCCCCAATCTGGAAAACACTCTGGCAACGAGTATCGGCATCTGAAACCAAGACAGTCCTCGGATTCTCCATGCTTGGACGTGAGTATCTGACTGGATCGCAAGTAGAATGAGCATACTGCAAGAGATCACCATACTGCAAACTCGCAACAAGAGGCTGGACTGTGAAAATCTGATTGGCCGATTGCATCGTGGAGGGGCTCGAGTTGATACCTGATGTCTGATTTGGAGATGACAGAAGAGAGAGAGCACAATCAGAATGGAAGATTTGGGTTAGACCATTGGCAAACAACTTGTTGCTGCTACCGCTGACAACGGATGGAGTGCTTCCCAAAAGATGTGTCTGGCCTCCTAAAGATCCGGTTGTGGTAATGTGGCCGAGGTTGGTTTCGCTCTCTTGCAAGAAAGGGAACTGCTTTCTTTCCTTGCCATAGATGTGAGAAGAGCTTGAAAAAGAGAGGTTTCCATTGAAGGGATTCGGTATTGTCTGATGTGTATATCGTGTATTGTCAATGCCAACCCAATTTGGCTCCACTGTGGAGGTTGGAAAGACCTGAGAATATGCTAAGAACCTTGTTCCTGTCGATGCAAAAGGGCTAGCATCAGCAACATAACTCCTTGACGACTAAAGAGAATTGCAATTGCAACTTCTTACCAACTTTTAAGGAGAAAGTTGGAGGCTTAAAGTTGGGTAGGTTGGCAAGTAGAATGTGGATTTATTTTCACATTAAAATTCATCAAACATTATTGAACCTGCATACCTACTAACTGTACTCAGACTTGTCTGCAATGAGAGTAACAACTACACAAACGCCTTTACTTCTAGTTTGAAATAGGTATGATCAGTAATAATTCAGATTCTTGAGAAAAATCTACCAGTACTAATAATTCAAAAATAGTTACAAAAATGAAAAATGGATTCTTTGTACTACTTGTGGAATGGTGGATGAACATGACAGGCAAAGGAAGCATTTGTGTGAATAGATGAATGGGAATTAGAATATAAATCTGTCATATTTCTAGCTGGTGGAGGAAGAAAATACAAATCTGTACAATTTATTGGTGAACAACATTGGTTAAAATAGTTAAGATTTTTCATTTTGGGGAAAAAAGAAGAAAAATGCAGATTTATGAAAGCTACCTGAATTTATCGAATTTGGCTGGGGTTTCCTTCGACGTCTATTATGTCCATCAAGACGTTTGCGACAGCTTCGCTTTACCTCATCAAACTCTACAAGCAAATGGAATCTGCAACAACAATTTATTCAGGAAAAGGTAATTGAATATTCTTCACAGAGAAGGAACACAAACACACAAGACCATTGCAAAACATTGGATAAAAAAGAATCAGTTTAAATTATTCGGTGATAAAAAGGAATGTTAATACGTGAATTCAACACTCAAAGTTTTTACTTATGGTCATGTATAATCATCATTAAAGCAAGGCAAACATCAGGAATAATAGATCACTGTCATTGTATAAATTATGCCATAATCCAAAACTTACAAAGAGCTGATCATTTGAATTGACAAGGTCTACTATTCATGATATGGGTATAAATCATAGCGAAGGACAGTCAAGGTGACACTAGGAAGAAAAGTTAAGAAGTGCTAAAAGATGAGCTTAAAGGCAGCCTGATTACTACAGATCGACCCATCACGAAGTTTTCCTAGACAAATTTGTAGGTTGAAGGGAGCAGAATGTAATCTACTTAATAAAGTGCAAAGCCTGTTATGGATTTCCACCAAACCATGACCAATTCATTAGTTACAAGAACAAAACACAACCATATCATCAAAATGATTTAACTGCCATAAACTGAGGAAGGGCATTGCAAGGCCTTAATCCTCCATTCAGTTATAAAGCAACAAGGTGGTTGATCTTCATAATTGTTGACAAGAATTGTACGAAAAAGATGATTGCAGATTAAGACATGCCAACTAACCTGCATGAAATTTTGACACCATACTTCAATTAAAAAAAAAAAGTCTCCTCCTCCTTTAACATCAGTGTCAGCCTTCAAGTTTTTTCTTTTTCTTTTTCTCACATAAAAAGGCCTTAATTGGTTACTACCTTAAATATTCCACTGTTTATAATATTGGCAACTGTGCACTATTTTCAAATTTCTATTTTTACAAAACAAGACACTTAAAATGACAAACAAAGCTTCCATAGGAAACAAAGCAAACAATATGATACACATTCACTTGATTAAAACTATCCTGTGTTCTTTTACCTGCTGCATTGTTGGCAGAATCTTTGTTCCTGTCCTCCGACTGTAACCACAGGAGTCTTGGAATGAACCTCACATACCTTGTGGCGCCGATGGTATTCCCTGCATTTACTGAGATCAGTTTTGCACCCATCAACCATGCACGAAGCATTCTGGTTTATATTACTTGGGGCTCGCTGCCTCTTTAATGGACCAGATGAAGAAGATGCTGTTGTCGTTGTCGCAGTCACCATGGATATCTTTGGTTTTTCTTTCCAGTCGTATGATGACCCAGAGTCACCCAATCCCCCAAGTTTGAGATCAACAGAACACTCCGTACCACTCATTGGCAATCGCTTAGCAAAACCAACAACACCTGATCCATCCAGGACGGAGCCAAGGTTGGCATCAAATCCACGGCCCAGTTCGGGGAAATCCCACGGAAGCATCTTCAGATCCCAATCCATGAAAGCAACCCCTCCAAAGAGCTTTACAGGCTACTTTTCCTCCTCTCTCTTGTCACACTCTCTCTGCGCCCAACCACACTCTTGCTCTGCCTAAATGTGTCAAATCTTGTTTCTCTTCTCACAAATCAATATAAGAAAGCACGAAACCTTTGCCTCCACAGATCCTAGCACGACCAGCCCAAGAAAAGGAGCGAAGAACACACACAAACTGCGGCGTGTCAACCAATAAAACAGCTAAGGATCAACTAGAAAAATAAAGAAAAAAAATGCTCCCTTCCACCAAAACCAAGAAGCCTAATCTTCACAAAAGGTCTTATCTTACAACACAAGTAGATCAAGAAGTTGACGCAGACATTCAAGAACAGTACATGTCAACAGGAAGCCAACTCTAAAATAGCAAAAGGGGGGATTTTGGAACCCCTCTCTCAACCAAAAAAGGATTTTGAATCCCCCAAACCACTAGTGAAGTGGCACGGAGATTCGGGGCAAAAAACGGAAAGGAAAAAACAAAAAAGAAAAAAGGATTAAAGCAAAGGCGAGACCAACCAAAAAGATGGCAGGCTGTAGCAAGCAAACCTCTCCACCGACCCTCCTCACATTAGCCAAAACCTTCCCACAGGAAGATTGGTGACAAGCACAGGCTCGAGGGGCAATTATTGGCAGGGGGAGGGTAACAGTGAAGGTAGCCAGCCACTGTTGGGAAGCATTAAATGGGAGTGGGGGAGGGTGTTGGGTTGCGTTGGAATGGAGGAGAGCAGCTGAGGCGCGGCAGAGGAAGGAAGCAAGCAAGCAAGCAATTGGGTCGATGCCATATGAGGTGGTTTTGTTGTGGACTTTAGGGTTTACTGTGGGTCATTGTATACGTGGGGAAATGGAACGTGGGATTAAAAAATTGACAAGGAACAGGAGGGAGGAGGAGGAGGAGGAGGTGGACTCGTCGATCTTCCAAACTCTTTTCCATGGCGAGCGAGAAAAAGTACAAAAACCATGAGGAGAATGACAATGAGGTTGAGTTTCGTAGGCTGTATTTGTGTTTCATGGTTTGTGACCTGCTTTATCTAAAAAATCATAATATACAAAATTTAACTTTTTTTTATAAGAGGGAAAAAAACATAAAATACATCGACTAAATGATTGATTTTGGCGAACTAAACTGACGGCACTGGACCACTCTAGCATCAGCCGCATCTGAAATGCATTTAATAAAAGAACTAAAAAGACAGTAAATTAAGTGTTTTCAACCGCCAAATTAATTTTGTGGTCCAACATCCTCTTCAATTACACAAATGGATTGCACTACACTTACGAGTATAGCATAATGCCCATGGCAATTATGGCTTTTATTAAACTAATGTCGTATTAATTAGGATTTAATTAGTACCTGATCACTAATGATCAGGCAGATTTGTGCTAAATCCTTGTGGTCCTCTCTCTATCTTTGTTTGGGATTAGTTTGGTGTACTTAGAAAGCGCTGGAACTCTCTCCAAGCAGTGAGTTTTTATTTAAAAAAATATATATTCAGAAGTTGAAGAGCTGTGGACATCTCAGGAATTGTTCTTGCGCTTTAATTAATGAGTGCATTAGGTGGCCATTGAGCCCATCTCTCCGTAATAATAAGATAGGTTGGAGAGGGCCCCACTGGGATGGCGTGCATTCGTTGGAGCGTAATGGGGATTCTTAGAATATTACGGTTCGATCTCCTTGCGTTTATGTTGGGACATATTTGATACTGAATTTAATAAAAAAATTCACAGGTTGGAGGACCATGGACCAAAGTATTCATGAGTGAAAAAAAAAAACCAAAAACTCACGAATTTACCATCACAAATAAAGTGCCGATTTAACATTCGACGGTCTGACCAAGATCACAAGAGTGGATTGCCGGCGACTTGATATTGCACTTCATAATTTAACTTTGGGAATTGATAGAAAACGTATGTAAAATCAGACTAATCACCTCTGAAATTAGTTAAATTATTTTTAATTTATCTATCAAATCCAACTTATATTATGCCCATTTAAAAAAAAAAATTGATGGCTAAGAAAAAAAAATTCTAAACTCCTCTACATGAAGAAAATATATATATATATATATATATATAAATATCTACAACTCAAAGGGAAACAAATCTAAAGACGTCCTCTAAGCGCTAAGCTATCATGGAAAAATCAAAATGAGACTTGCCATCTTTCTTATTTTAAATATGCCCAAATTCACTATCAATAGAATTCTTAACCTCCACAGGGTTCAGCTGGTCCGGGAAATCAGCCGAACCAACAGATATTTCCATAAAATGATCATTTCTTACAAGAGGTGTGCTTCTTTTGTTTGGCAAGAATTCTAAAACTAATTTATGCATCAATTTTTGAATTATTATTATTTTCTTATGAGTCGATAGATATAAATTATAATTTAATTATACCTAAAATTCAATTTAATAACATCTACAATATAATATAATTTAGTATCATTAAAATACACATTAATAATAGCTGAACTATTATTTAATAAAACATATTATGAATAATATAATTTTAATAGCACATAATTTTAATTCAATGATACTTAATGAAAAAAACACCGGATCCTACGGAATAAAAAGTGTATATCCCAAGTACAAAACGTACTCAAAATTTGAGATAAGATTAAAACATAATAATCATTTTTAAGCTTTTCACCTAACCAAACCAAGTAGATAAATTTTCAAAATCCTTGAATCACTTATCATAATTTTAAAATTATCAAATTACATACCCACTCCTCATTTTATCCTCATCTTTAAATCAATTTGACCAGAAAAATAAATCAGTCAACTAATTTTTTTCCTAGTCAAATTAATTTCATTCTGTTTAAAAAACTCATTTTCGACTAAAATCGACTGATGTACTTAGAGATCTCAAAATAATATGAAATTAGTTCTTATATACTCGTCTAGTCCTCCTAATTGTAAAAATACTATCAAACATTAATTTGACTCAATATATTAAAAACAGTATATTTTTAATCATGAATTATTTTTCAAACACATTCGTGTTAAAAAAAAAATCAATGCTCACATTATATTAGTCAAATTAATATTTAAAAATATTTTAATAATAAGAAGAACTAGACAAACACATAAAAATTGATTTCATATCATTATGAGGTCTCTAAGTCCATCAGTCAGTTTCCAACTGATGGACCTAGAAATCTTGAAATAACATGAAATCAATTCAATGTGTTCTTTCGGTTCTCATGGTTATAAAAATACTATCAAATATCAATTTCATGCAATATCTTAAGAGCAGTGATTTTTTTAAAACTATAGCCAATGAACCTAATTAAAATCAATCTAGGTTAATTCGATCAAAATAGGTTGATAAATCTAGAAAACTCAAAATAAAGTATAACTAGATTCTATGAGTTTTTCTAGTTCTTATGATTATATCAATATCCTCAAACATCAATTTAACCTAATATATTAAAAATAATTATTTTTTAAATATAAATTAAATTTTTAAATACATTTATATTTTAAAAAATTACTGCTTTCAATCTATTCGGTTAAATTAGGGATCATGTCATTTCAAACTCTTTAGATCCATCCATTGAATTCAGCCAAAATCAGCTAATATATTTTTTAAAACTAAAAGAAATCAATTCAACTGTCAATCGGCTAATTTTTTTCCCGTCAAATTGATTTAAGAACGAGAGTAAGATAAAAAATGGGTATATAATTTAGTAATTTTAAAACTATAATACGTGATTTGAACATTTTAGGGACTTATCTATCGGGATTGGTAAATCAGTGTTCATTTTTCTTTTAAAAAAAAACCAGGAAAACCACGTCTCCCATCCAATCTACCTGACTTGAATATGATCTAGATTATTTCAAGTTATTATTATTTTTTCAATTAGAAACATTCAAAATTTTGTATGATGATGACGGATGTGCTCCATTCAAGAATAAGCCTATGCGTACTATGGGCATTAGAACGCCAAAACAAAGGATGGCTCATGACAAGACATCAGGCATTTACAAAATTCTAATTGACATTTTCTTTGTTAGGCAATTTACATGATGAAGCTCTCGAGCGATGATCAAAATCAACTTCAAGCATTCATGAGATTAGGAAGATGAGGATGATACCTTGTTGCTAGGCTAATAGCCTGCAGAACCAGCATCTTCACCCTCCACCACCATCCAGTCCAGCCGAGGGCCCTGAAATGAGAGTCATTTTTTTCCTTCCGAAATAAAAGCAAAATAAAGTCAACAAAAAAGCGATTTGCTACATATATTTTTATGAGACAACTTCACGTTAGAAGACGGAAGCATCTGGCTAGCATAGCAACAATTCTGAAACCAAGCATTCCACGTATTTTTAATAACGGAGATACTATAATATTCACAGAGAATCCAATAATCAAGCAAAGAAAGTCCAAATAATATGATTGATGACAGAGGGACAAAGTTATGAAAGCAAGCAAGATGGAAAATGGTTTGCCACTTTTATTTGTCCAGATTACCTTTCCCTGGCGAATAATTGTTGGAAGCTTTCCTGTCATATCAACCACAGTTGATGGATCAGCCACTCGAACACCACCGTCGACAACAAAATCAAGCCCCTAGAAAATGAGAAGGAATCACAGATCAGCTTCCACAACAGAAATGCTAAATGGGAAATGCATCAGTTTGAAGCACTCAAATGCAGCACAAGAAAAAAAGGATTCTCAAGGAAAATAGGAACACAAAAGTCTTCTAACAAAATATTTTCCTACTTAAATGCAACGTCCCACCAAATTATGAACTCGAGTAGAGAATCTTTACAACTATGACAACATTAAACAATGTTTCCCTCCCCAAAATTATTAGATACACTAAATTTCTATGCTCGAAGGGGAGCCTTGGCGCAACGGTAAAGTTGTTGCTTTGTGACCAAAAGGTCACGGGTTCGAATCTTGGAAACAACCTCTTGCAAAAAGACGACTAAGGCTGCGTATAATGGATCCTTCCCCGGGACCTCGCATGGCGCATGCACCGGGCTGCCCGTTTTACACTAAATTTCTATGCACCCAAACCAAAACAAATCTTGTACTGAGACCATCACTGATTTTATGCCTCTTCCAAGCATTGAAGGGTAGATGAAGTTACTAATCCACATTCTAAAACACATGGAAAATTTTGCAAACTCAAGGTGTCTTTTTTACAGAATTCAGAAACAGAAGGGTTAAGGCCTATTTGAACTCCCACGTCTGACATTTCTACAAAGAAAATGAAACATTTTATTCTCTAAGATCCATCCATTTATGCTCAATAGCATCTCATTTGACTATTCCAAATTGCTACACCATTTATCCAGAATAGATATCTATTGGCCACAGTATCAAACAAAGTCAATGATCATGTGTAACATCGAGATTTTTCTAAAGCTACAAGCATTCTTGGCATGACATTTCCTATCTATTTATGAACATCAATACACCAATTACAAGCATATTTTAGCCTTAAGGCCACAGCATATGGTTATAACATGGTAAGAGCACTGCAGTTAGGAGTTGGTTTTGACTGTATTCCTGCAACCAGTACAGGTACATGGTTGTCTCGTCCATAGAATGCAGTGCAACAATCATATGAAAGTGAAAATATTGAATTATGAAACTGTGTGCACATGTTCTTTCTCAGTATCCTAATTAAGATGATCCAGCAAGAGATAGATGGATAGATAAACACATATAGATGTACCAATTCAGCAAACAATCAATTAGTGATTCGTACCTCTGGCTCATAAGTATCTGCAATTAGGACAGGATCTAGCATCCACTGATCTTCTGAAGGCCACTTTACACTATGTTGAGCATGAAAATATTTATTTGATTACAAAAGATATATAGAGAGAAACTGCCTTCCAGCTTTTTTATCCCAACAAACCTTGTGGAAATGAGAGGTTCATCCAGACTTCGTAATATAGCTTGACAAATAGGATCATCTGGCATGCGGATACCTACATGCTTCCTTGACTCATATTTAGCTGCCCTTCCAGATCTTATGCATTGTTTTGGTAATTCTTTGGTCGCAGGAAGAATAAAAGTATACTGTCAGACAAAAACTGCAACTCAATATTTGAGCCAAATGGATATGATAAGACTTCAATTCAAATAACTCAATGAGATTATCATCCTTACAGGCCCAGGTAAACAGTGTTTAATAGCACGAAAGATATTTGTTTGCCCATGCCCATCACCACGAGGAAAACCTATTGTGTACTTATCTATATCTTGAAAACAACGGCACAAGATACTGAGAGGCTGTATAAGTAGAATAAATGAATCAGATTCATATAGAAAAAAACTGGCAACTATTATTCTCAATTCAATATCATGGAAAAGGCAGCATGAAGCTTTAAATAAATGGATAATGCAATATAAGGAGACCAAAGCAAAATATTGTTGAATCGCTCAGAATCTTGGAAAAGGCTCCATGTATGAAAAAAAGAATCCAATATGCCACATGGTAAATCTCGCCTTCTTGTTTTCTATGTCTTTGATTCTGCATGTGTAAAGTAAACAACTCTGTCACCACAATTTACATGGGAGAGCCTAACATCAACAGCCACCGGAAAAGATAAAACAAAAGAAACAGAGAAGGATAGTAGTCACCTCCGTAGCCGTTCTATCGATGAATAACTCTTCAAATCACAAACAATGGCATACCTGAAAAGATTAACTCTTTAGTTTGCTCCAAATAAGCATCAAGTGTTTCCTCTGGCATTGAGAAGATACCCATGATTTACGCTAGAACTCATAGTATATGTTGCTTTTTAGAAGAAAATAAAAACATAATTGTCAGGGTAATGTTTACTAAAATTCAGACTTTTCAAGGAAAAGGCACTTAGTTATTTTTACATATTATTCTCTTACTGATGATGAAATTGCAAATATGAGTATTATATGGATAAACTGCTAAAACTTTTGGACCAACTAAAATTGAGGATGCTCCAACATGGTAGATCTAAAAAGTGTGTGCCATCTTTTTCCATAATTTGAAAAGGATAGATTGAAATTTTGCACAAGAAGAATACCAATGCTAAAATTAAGAATACTAGCACCGGATAAAAGTATTTCTCATAAATTAAATTCTACTAACCATGTTTGATTAGATATGGACTCAGGAACCAAAAGAAACATATCAATTGAGCCTGGAGATATGTTTAAATAATGGAAATCCTTTTATTTGCACATAATCTCATTAAAGGATAGTAATAGATTGCCCCCAACTAATTTACCATCTCACTCCTCATGTGAAGCAATGGTTGAACAATATCCAATCAAGATGGAAAACGTAAATAAATTCTCACTGATTACAATAGATGAAAAATTCAAGTTCAACAACGGTGTTTTACTAACTCTAGAATGAGTACAAAAAATCATGTCAGTGAAGGTACAGAGAATCACAATGTTTTTCTTTTGACTAAAATAATTCCAGTAGAAAATGTGAGCAGAAGTAATACAGAGGCAAAGAGAAGAGCTAATGCACAATTTTAGTTTTCAAAGAATGTGAATTCCATTGGTTATAGCATTGCTCATTGTCATACATATCTTCACAAAGCATGGTTGGTATACTTCAATTGTTTCATTTTTCAAAAAATAAATAAAAAAATAAATGTAGTCAACCTCTATTATGGTTAAATGTCAATTCTCAATTTTTAAAATCTTGCATGCACTGGTAAATTAGTCATTTAAACCCGCCGTTGCCGGTCCCAAGCCTAGATGAAAAAGGGTGCGGGTTGCATTAGCCAGTGTTGAATTCAGGCAAATGTTCAATGAATGGTAAACTAGTCATTTGAACAACTTCACCAACCTGGTATAGCGGAATCATCCTATGAAATTAGATATGTAATTTAGTAATTTACATTTAGTCATATCATATTAGACTAACATGGATTCCAGCTCAGTTCACTAGTAACTATTGTGTTTAACCTTTTTTTATGATCTAATTATATAGCCAGTTAAGATAACTTGGCTCACTAATGTTAGTCAATTCCAATCATTTCAAGATGACTAGGACAAAACGTTATCATTAAATTAAACTGTACATGCCCTAACTCTAGGAGGGGCTGCAATCAATCAAAAGTATAGGGTGAATTTGCTGCTAACTAATTTCAAATATAACTTTGGAAAGGTAGTTGCATTTCCCCTATAATGTGTTGCTTGATAAACGAAACATCAGGAAACTCACAAAAAAAAATGTTAGCTAGATTGTATTCCTTTTTTTAGCAAAAAATGAATGATATTCTAACATGATTTTTTTTCAAAAAAAAAAAAAACTAATTGTAGGCACCAATATTGATCACACAAGTTTGAAACAACACGAAACAAGCAATCAGCTTTAGAAGAACTGGTAGAAGTAGAAAGCAAAAGAAAAAGAAGGGACGAGGGACGGCAGCATACACAGTATCCGTAGGAATTACACCAACAGCTCCTTCCTTGATAAGCTCGACGACGGGATCCAGCCTCCAAGTTTCAGCCCCCAAAGGGTCCATTTCCACGTACACCATCGATTCCCGCTTCTTTCGAATTTGTCCACGGAGAACCACAAACATCATTTTTGCAAAAACGTTTCATGAAATTATCAACATCAATTTGTGATCCGACGCGGGATAACAGACCTTGAACAGGCGAAGAGTAGAGTACTTCAAGCGCTTGGGGTTCCGCTTCAGCAGAGCGCGAACGTTGAGCTGAGGCCGGAGGGAAACCGAAGGGGTTGCGGGGCGAAGCGATGGAAGGTTCGCGATGGAGTCACGAACGGAGAAGGTCGAAGGTATTCCAGCGGATGCCATTCTGGTGAATTGCGATCGACGGGATCGCTAACTGGCGGATAGGTTAACCGCAGAGTGAACCGGACCATCAAATTATGCGATCAATTCGAATGATTGGAAATTTTAAAAGCCAACAAAGCCTAATTAAATAAACGTGTCAAATAACTTTATATTACCTCTTTTACATCTTAAAAAATAATTTTAAAAATCTCACAAAATCAGATCACTCTTAAATTTGTTTTAATTTGTTTTTTTTTTCTGAAAAATCTTAAACGATTACAGTTTCATTTCCAGACTACCTTGAACCTTGATTGCACTTCCAATGGCTCCCTAGCTGGGATTGAGTTGGCTATTATAGGGTGAAATTTTATTATAATAGATAGTAGTCGATTCTCGGTAAAGTTGAACTTACAACTCTCCTCCGTAGTAGCTAACTATAATTTCTTGATTACCTCCTCATAGAGGGTCATGAAGCTGGCCGTGCAGATTGCTAGGTGGCGGATTCCACCTTTTACTACAATTGATAGCATTTCTAATGCCTCCTCTGCACCTTCCTCAGATCGATTTGCGGTTAAAATTAGATCAATTGGAATAGGATCATAAAATCGTATGATCATAAAAAAATCTTTTAAATTTAATTTAGTATTTAATAGAAGGACCAAATTAATAAACAAAGACTAAATCAATTCACTATAAGAATTTCACTAATTAGAGACGGAATTAGCGACTAAAATTAATTTTATCGCTATTTTAATGATAAATATTATTTTAGTCGTTACTTAATTATGAAACATAATTTAGTCGCTAATTAATAACCGATATATATTTCCATCGCTAATTAGCGATCGAAATAATATATCGGTCGTTAATTAGCAACTGAAATATTATTTTGGTTGTTAATTAGTGACGAAATTAAGTTTCGTCGCTAAATAACGACCGATATTTTATTTTAGTCACTAATAACCCTAATACTGCACTTCACCTTTGCCCTTCTCATGTGATCCTGATCAAATTAAGCCACTCGATTCATGTGCGCCAGCGACGACTTGTGGTTGACCTCCCATCTTCTCACCAGCAAGTGACAGTAAGTTCATCTCCTCTTCCCTCTCCGGCCCGATCTGGGTGCTGCAAGGTGCATGACTTCGACCCTAGCCATGGCCAAGCTCGCGGCCTCAGCACTAGCCACGAGCTTAGCCGACCTTAGCTTGGTCGACCTCAACTTGACCGACGTCTGCTTGGCTAACTTTAGCTTGGCCGACCTCAGCTTGGCCTGCCTCAACTTGGGCGACCTTTGCTTAAATGGCCGCAAGCTTGGTCGTTGCCTTAATTAGGTAGCCCTACTCGCGAGCTTAGTTGACCATGAGCATGGACGACCGCAGTGGTGGATCCAGAATTCAAGTATGGAGGGACGAATTTTACACAAAACAAAGGGTGGTATCCTCTATCTCCACCAATGGAACCCCACAATACTAGGAGTTCCACCGCCGAGCTCAAGGGGGGGGGGGGGGGGCGCATAGGAGTCCACGAGCTTGGCTGACCTAGAGCTAATTGGTATTTGTAAGGCGGGCATGAATCTCTAGAAACAATTGTTGTGTTATTAGTTATTTTGTAGGTACAGTAATGTTATATACTATAGTAGTAATTTGTGATTAAACTATTTTGATGTTTCTCAGGGACTGGTAAGTATTGATGTTATTAGTAATTCAAATTCATATGACGATTGATTTGAATAATATTCTTTTACATACAATTTTACTTCCGACGGTCATAGTATAACTGTTTATATCAGCAAGAAATTTAGCGACCGTCAATACATTTCTGGTACTACATGGAGGCATGTTGACCAACCTACTAAAGACTTTTATTATGGAGATTTTTTATAAGTAATTTGAATATCGATATTGTTGCAGAAATATTATATTTGGTAGTAAGAACATAAGCTAATTTTAAAAAACTTGAAATATTTATTATGCCAAATTATACAAGGACTTGTTATACAAATGAAGAATGGAACAAGGCCCTCCCATGTACTAGTGGAGATTTAGAGTGCATAGATGACCATTTGGCTGCAGAAAAATGATGACATAATTTATCGATGACTCGAAACAACAAAAATACTGAGGTGAACCACTAGAGCCACAAAGCATAATCAAAGTATATTGTAAAGCAGACTTGATGAATTTACTGTAAAGTTATATTATAATACACATTATTATTAATTAACTTATTATAGTTATTAAAAAATTATGCATGCAAGTTGATGCTTTACATAGATATTCTATAAATTGGGAGGTATTTTGCAATACCCACAAAAAAAGATGCCACTTTTGTCGATACTCGGCCTAAGGCCATAGATGTAAGTTTATAAACTTAATTACCACTTACTTTTAACCATTACTACCTTTATTAGTTTTATATTAGATATTAATAATACTTTTTTACAATGAATGAAATCACTGAACGAGTAAATCAGGCATCTCAGCTTGCTACAGAGGGAGGGGAGTTACTGACTCCATCAGATGAGATACAGTTGGGATATGTCCGATATGGTATGTGCTAAAAATATGTTTCGTAAATATGTATAGCGGAAGACTTAATGATAAATAAACTAATTTATTACATCACTATACGCACGCAAGAGACAATACATAGACAAGATTATAAAATAAAATGAAATTGAATGACAATTATTTTAGGTATACCTTATGGATAACCTATAATGAGAAGGACATCAACCTTTTACGACATTATCGAATCTCGCTTCTATCAATATTCACGCTAAGCTCTTCAAGACAACTCCAAGCGAACAAGCTTTACCTTCAGAAAGTACTAGCCATGAGCAAAGGAGAAGGATCAAGAAGAGGAAGAAGAAGCAAAAGGAAAATCTTCTTCCTTTGGGTGGCTCACAACAATAAGAGGAGACCCTGTTGTTGTGGTCGGCGACAAGAGAGAGGGGGAGGGAGAGAGAAGTATTGGATTTAAGTTTCCCAAACCTTAACAAACCAATAACAAATTGTGTATTAATTCTTTCTTAATCATATCAATATATAGTCCTCTTTAATGAGTTGGATTAGAAAGCCCAAATCCAACCCATTATATTTTAACTAAAAATTAGCTCATTAATCCCTTAGTTTGGTTTACAACTAAATCAAGTTGGTTCATGGCTAAACCAAATTGGATCCAACTCTTTCATAAGAGATATAACTCATCCGTGCTTTCGTTCGGACAAATATTTCTATATTATCTTATGTATGGTCCAACCAAATATTTATTTCTTGATATGAGAATCTTATTCTCTAACTTATTTTACATCTTTTAGAGACTCGTAGTGTGTGTGACCCAATAGGTTCCTAATTTATCTTAGCCTCCTATAATTAACTACTTAATTATGAAACAATCATGAGTGGCGTCTAGTAAAACATCATGATCACTAAGTAACCAAAAAATCACAGTTGATCTCAGAATTAATTATAAACCCTTCAGCAGCTATAGTGAGTTATGTCTTGTTGTTTTCACTTATTTTATACCCACTTGGTTCAGGACATGGTCTATGTAGATACCCCCACTAGGCTGACTACGTCACACCTAACCCAAGTAATTCTTTCTCATTCTATGGATTTAAATTACTCTTACATGTGTACAAGAGTCTCGTACCTTAACATGTGATGCTTTGACTAAAGACTTTGAGTAATAATCCTAACGAGTGGTCATTGGTGTTAGAGTGTATACTAAAAGCCTAGGTTTTGTAAACATTTATTTTTGTATAAAAAAATCACATTGGTCAAATTTTTATATTTATATGCTAAGTGTAGTTATTCAATTAATTTATATTATAAATAACATGGTGTGTGGTGTCACACACAGTAGATCATGTTATTAGTTCTTTATAGAT
>JBBMJZ010000074.1:4698866-4712620 GCA_037833815.1 Zingiber zerumbet
AGATGGTTGAAAATTGAAACATTTAATTTAAGACTAGCTGAAAAGAATTTTATATTTTAATTTGTTAATTACATTGACAGAATATTACATATGTGGATTACTAAGAAAATATATAGAAGGTCTGAATAATTTTTTCCCATGTCACTTAACACAAAAGCTCAAGATAAAATATATGTATATATAATAGACAATTTTTTGGGGGACCCCTTAAGATAATCGGCCCTGAGACAGATGTCTCTCGAGACTATGCTCAGGTTCGGCTCTGCCTGCTCACTATTGTTGCTCAATCGGTGCTTGATGATCCCTCGATAGTCCAAGTAGCTTACGTCCATGAAGATGATGTAGAGGGTGATGTCATTGGTTTAATCGGAATGGCACTATTCCAGCACAATCAGCTTCAAGAACAACAATTTGGTGTCGTCGTGGATCAGCAACCCTAGGATTTTGAGCAACCGCAATTTCTATTTTTCTTCTAGACGTCTCTCCCCTTCCGCTACTTATTCACTTCATCCCAAACGTAACAAGGGTAAATTCTCCCCTTTCCTTTATTTACCCTTTCCTCACCTTCTCTTATTTTATTATCCTATATACAGGGTAAAAGCTTTATTATGTTAAAGGTATTTTATAATCTAATTAATATACAAAAAAAAAATCAAAATTTCTATTTTTTTAAAAAAAGTATATTAAAATAATATCTCATTTATAATTGAATATATTTAAATAATTTTGATCAAAGTGTACTACATTGTTCTAATATATGCAAATAACTTTAATTAAAACCTTAACAAGAACATTGAAAATCATGGAAAGAAGAAATTCAATAATGATCGACATAAATGAAGATTAGTGAACCTGTTTAGTTGGAAAGCTAATTAATTGCTCTCGGCCGGTTAATGATTTTCAGTTGTTTCCTCGTATCTAACTAAATTGAAGAAAAGAATATTTTAACTTAATATATATTTGGATTTTAAAATATAATAATCATGATTATTTTCACTAAATATGGCACGTGATTCATGAAGTATTTATTATTAGTCATTAAGTTTTTATGGTGCTCAGTTCATTAAGTGATTAATTTTAAATGGACATATATTGAGATTTTTTTTTTTCTTATCCTCTATTTTAGATGGTGTAATTGAAGGTTCATTAATGGAAGAAAAAGAGAAGAAAAGTAAAATATTTATATTCTTTTTATTTGGGAGTGAGGAGAGGATTATTAACGTACGTAACATATTTTCCATATTTAGGAAGAAAGTGAGGTAATGAAGATTAAATATTTAAAATTATAAAATTATCTTTATTTTTGTTAAAACTTACGTGTTCAATAACCTAGTGTATCTTGTATACATTTATTGGTTAAGACTTACGCATTCAAATATTTATAATTCATTTGTTAAAGTCGGTGTCGAAGTCAGTGTCAACATCAAAGTCAACGTCAACACCGATGTTGGCATTGAATTCGGCATCTAAGTTGGCGTCAAAGTCGACATCATCATTAAAGTCGACGTTGGCATCGACGAAGTGCGAATGTCGGACAGTGCGAGTATTTTTCGTCACAGTACAAATAATATCTAAAATAATATTTTTTTAAATTAATATAATAAAACAAGGATAAAATTAAAACATAATTTTTTTTAATTGTCATTACCCTTTCTTACCCCCCAAATTAAATATAAGAAATTATTTTACTTCATGGATATAAAAGATTAAAATTTATCTTCCTCACGTTTCCTTTCTATAGTTCACTCTATCCTAAATAAGATTTCAAATTTTCCTTTCCCTTTACTCTGTAGCAACTTAATGATCCATTATAAATTATCTCGTAATTTACTTTATTCCGTAATAAAGTTTTATTTTTCATTTAAAATTGAACGTAGTCATTATTATAATTACGGCCATTTAAATCCCATAATTTCGCACGGAACTCCGCCCCTTTGGAGCGTTTTATCAACTTCATTTTTTTTTCTTTCAAAAACTTACAGCTATTCAATATCAGAATTAATGAATATTTGCTTAAAAAATTATTGCTGACCTAATTAATAATTTAGCATTTATTCTTCTTCTTCTTCTTATTATTATTAAAAAAATACGATGCATTAAATTAATGGTTGAAAAAGGGACAAAATAACTTGCTTTATAACGAATGAATGAATGATAGGGCAACTAGTGATTTGGAGATATTATTAAAAACTAATGCCCATAATTTTGGTGGGTGGGTGGAGTCATGGAGGCAAGTAATGCAGTTGGCACATGTTTATCACTAGCAAACAATAATGTTTGATAATCTTCTTCACCTAATAATAGATGCTACTAATAATTCTATATTTTTATTTTCCCAAGCTCCAATGGAAAAGAGCTTACATAGTTAATCAGATTTCGGGTTATAGTATTATGGTAGAATATTTAAATTATGACCTAAGTATTCATCATTCAATCCCCATTTATAATATATTTATAGATTTTTTTTTTAAATAAAGGGTGCAATTAAAAAATACTAGGCTGGTTGCCGTGTATACTTTTCTGTTTATATTTATGACCGGTGAATACTTTTCATAGGACTAAATCAATTATGCAAGAATACTAAATAAAATTAATTGGGATTATAATTTTACGTAATTAACTGAATATTTAATCAATTTTCTAACCATAATGCACCGGTGAAAAGACAACCTTCAGATGTTGACGGTAGAGTGATGTGTCAATCATGCTTTTTTAATTTTTTAATTTTTTTTTTTTGAAGGTAGATAAATTTAATTATTATTATTTAGATAAATTGAGAATTGAATTTCAGTATTAAAATCAGATAAATTAATATAACTGTTCCTGTCCGAGTCGAGGGGTGGATGCTGGAAAGGTGGTGCTCTCACTGGCTGGGTGAAGACTCTAGAGCGGCGGGTCTACTGCTGACGTGTGTCCTTTGCTAGCGATGATTTACAAAGCAAAACCAAGCGGGGAAGGGGTTTCCGACGACGGTCCTCCGGCGCTCAAGTCAAATATCCGATAGCAAGAAATAGAGAGCAAGAAGGAAATGAGAATTGTTAGCTACAGTAGATGAAAATCATACCTTCGTCAGAGTCTGGGGGTCCTTATATAGGGCTCCCGAAGGCGCGTGCACGTTTACCAAGGCGTGCACGCTTCTCAAAGCATACCTGTAATGGATGTGTCAGAAAAGCATGTCTGACACCATACCTTGATAGCCCAACCATATCCCTAACGTGACAATGGAAGCTTCCACCGTACGATTCTCTGTCTGACCCGGCCGCCAGCCATGCTACTTGTCGGTGGCACTGGTCCCAAGGAAGATATCCTCAACTACTCCTCTTGTTGGTTATTGGGACGAGCGGGGATCGCTTGGGTGATGTAGTAGTCGGGTCGAGCGGGATGTCCGCTCAGCCAATGTGTTACTTAAACCTGTGCTGAGCGGTGTGCGTTCTGACCGGGCGGTGCCCTCCGTTCGGCTGAGGGGGTAGTTGTTTGGGCCCCGTACCCCCTTTCGAGTGTCGAAAGTTCAGTCGTCTGGCCGAGCTGTCGTAGTGTCGTCTTGGATATTCACTGTGTCGCTCGAGAATATGGGTCGACCAGTCGGCCGACCTCGAAGCGTTGACCTCCTGACTTTGACCTTCCACGTGTTATTGACTCCCCTACTGACCGGGCCGCTACTTACCACAGGATCAGTTCTAATACTAATTTGATTTGATTTGATGATTTGATCCGGTCAATCATAGTGATTCTCTTTAAACTCGACAAATTTAACGGGAAATTTTTGACGTTGAGTTTACTTATTAACTTGTTGAAACATTGTTTAGATAATGACTTAGTAAAGATATCAACAATTTAATTTTCAGTAGAAATATAAGAGACGGATAACTGTTGAGTTGCCACATGTTTAAGAAACAAATGAAAATCAATTTCCACATGTTTTGTTTGAGCATGAAAGGTTGAATTAATTAGTTGCAAGATATGTTGTTCAAATATTATTGCATAAAATTTTTGGTTCAATATTTGATGCAAGATGAAATTCAGAAAGAAGTGATTGAAGCCAAATAATTTCAGAAATTGTATTGGCTATAACTTTATATTCAGCCTCAGTAGTTGAATGAGATACCATAAGTTGCTTTTTCAAATTCCATGAGATAAGATGTCGTCCAAGAAATATTGCATATCCACTTGTAGATTGTCCGTCTTTAGGAGAGCTTGCCTAATCTGCATCGCTATATACATATAAATGTCGAGACGATTGACGACATAAAAGAAGACCATGTAAAATAGTACATTTGAGATAGCGAAGTATTCTTTTCACATTGTCCTAATTTTGCTCAGTTGGAGCATGCATAGATTGACAAGTATGATTTACTACAAAGGTAATATCAGGTTATGTTATAGTGACATATTGTAAGACTCCAACAATATTTTGATAAATATATGGATCGGATAGAGCAGGAGAGGAAGTTGTAGAGTTGTTTATAACAATTGGTATAGAAACTAGATGTGCTTTATCTATTTTGGCTCTTTGAAGAAGCCCAGTAATATATTTGTTCTGAGAGATAATATAATCTTCCTCATGTGGAATACATATAATACTAAGAAAAAAGTGAGCATTACTCAAATCTTGAGTAGGAAATTCTTGATTAAAAAGACTTAATATAGTTGTGATATCCTTGTGATCATTGCCGGTTATTAGGATGTCATCCATATAAATAAGAAAAAATATTATATATCCATTATTATATTTGTGGAATAGAGATGAGTCAGTCTTTGATTCAGAAAATGCTTAAGCTTGTAACCAATTAGATAATCGATGAAACCATACATGAGAAGCTTGTCGAAGACCATATAAGAATTTCTTGAGTTGACAAACATGAGATGAGAATTGTAGATAAATAAACCCTTAGTGGTTACTCCATAAATACAGTTTTATTAAGATGACCATGAAAAAATGCATTTGAAATGTCTAATTATCGTAGAAGCCAATTAGAACTAACCGCTACAGATAATAAAAGTCTGACAAATGTAATTTTGATGACTGGGTTAAAAGTGTCATTGAAGTAAATATCTGGTTGTTGACTAAATCCTTTGGCTACAAGTTTGTCTTTATGTCGTTCAAGAGAACCATCAACTCAATGCTTAAAACGGAATACTCATTTAGAGCTCACAACATTCATGGAGGGAATGTGTGGAACTAGGCTCCATGTTCCAATCCGAAGAAGTGCATCAAATTCTGTAGCCATTGCACTACGCAAATTTAGATCCTTATTTTCTTGTGTAAAACAAGTTAGTTTAATAGATTTTGAAGAGACTACTAGAGCACATGGAAGGGGATGTAGTTGTCATTGGTAGACAATGTGCATAGATGTCACTTAATGGAAGGATGCGATAAGGATCATTATCATCTATTTCACTTGTTGTTGGCGATGAGAAAGTTGACTGATATGGTAATTTAGATGACAGACTTATGTTATCTGAGGATCCATAATTAGAGAGCATATTATCTTTGACTGGTGAGACTTCTGAGATTAGAGAAATAACTTGAGGTGATTTTGATGGTATAGGGGAGTTATTAGAGAGCTCTGGAGCAAGATGTAGGATGTCATCACTTCTAACAATGTTAGGTGGCATAATATAAGAAACCTTGGTTAGACAAGATAGGTGTAGGGCCTCAAACATCATAATGAATTATTTCAAGTGAAAATCGAGAAACATGATGGGAAGAATAAAAAGACAACTTACTACATGAATAAAATGGAAAGGAGGTGAAGGAAGTAGGTAAACCATACTTATTAATGATCGTCCAAACAATGTAAAGAGAAGGATGACCAAGTCGAGTATGCCAAGCTGATTTATTTGTGCAGTCACCAATAAACACTTTAATGGAAGAATTTTAAAGATAGCAGAAACCATTTTTTATGCCACCATGAAATAAGATAGTATTTATTCCTATATCTTTTATAAAATAATGATTGTGATGAAATTCAAACATGACATTGTTGTCAAAACAAAATTGAAGTGTGGAAAGTAAATTTTTGGAAATAGATGGAACATGAAAGATATTACGCATGTGAAAAGTATGATTAGATAAATGAATGTATGTGTTTCCAAGATTAGCAATTTGCAAACCTAAATTATCGCCTACTTGAACCATATCTGAGTCATAATACGACATTACATCTGTAAGGATATTATAATCCAATGTGACATGATGTATTGCTCTAGTGTCAATATACTATTCTGTAGATGAAAACTCTGGGGGTTTACCACGAGTAGGCACAAATGAGAGGGCTTTAGGATAGACTTGTGAAGTAGTTGATTGTCTTAAAGCTGAACTATTGCCTACTTGGACAGTGTTAGGACCATGATAGGAGGAGGCTTTTTTAAGAATGTCATAATCTGAGTAACATTATGAGTTTTCCAGAATCTGGATGCCATCCTCCAGTAAAATTTGAATAAAATCTCTTATAACATTAATGACTATTCTTGAGACAAATCTGACAACATCCTCATCCTCGACCTTTCCCTTGTCCTTGTCCTCGTCCACCTTGATTTCCTTGATTTTTTTTTATGATGGGTAGTACTATCAATCTTGTAAGTCATATGTGTTGAAAGAGCAAGAGAATTTGAGACCTTTTGAGATTGTAATTGTAGAAGTATCTCATATGAAGAGAGCAAGTCATGAAGGGTATCAAGTGACACTTGATCTATGTGAGTAGTTACACTAGGAATAAAGCTATCATATTGAGGCCCCAATCTTAAAAGAACATGTATTAGTAAATCTGGATATGAAATTGGATGTCCAATCACAACTAAATTATTGGCAATGGTCTTGATTGATTGCATATATTCATTGATAGACTTATCTCCTCGTTGCACCGATTGTAATTGCATGCGAAGTTGAAGAGCATGTGCTTGAGAGTGTGAAGCAAAGGTTCGAGTAAGAGCTTTCCATATTTGACGAGAGCCAACAAGCCCTGCAATTGTAGGAAGTATAGGCTCACTAATCATTGAATCAACCATGTCATAATTAGTTGATCCTTCTTGCTCCATATAGCATAGTTTGAATCATCTTCTTATGGTTTAAGAGAAGTACCATCAACAACTCCGAGTAGATCATGAACATGAAGTAGCGAAAGAAACTATATCTACCAAAGCATATAATTATCATTGTTAAGTTTAATAGGTAAATAAGATATGACATTCAGGGTTAAAGAAAAGAGTTGTGTTGCAAAATTTGTTTCTATGGTGGATGATGGAGAAGAAAGTTCTAACATTATATATAAAAATAATGAATTGTGAAATGATAACTTATCTGTGATGGATGGTGAAAAGAGACAGGAGATTAGGAGCAAAGGAGAAACAAGTTCCTTCTTTGATCGGCAACAACACTTGATCCAGAGGTAGGTTGGCTACTACAAATCATCAAAATTGCATGAAGAGAAGGAGGTTCTCTTGTTGGATGGTGGCGGCGAAAGAAAGTTCGTTGATGAAAAAATGAGAGAAAGGAAAAATCAGCGGTGGAAGAAAGTTCGACGGTGAAAAATGAGAGAAGGGAAAAATAAGGAGAGACAAAAGAAAGGTTAATAACAGAAAACAAGAGCAGTGAAAAATTAGGAGAGAGAAAAAATTAATAAAAAAATAAGAGAAGGAAAAGTAGGGAGAGAAAGGAAAAGTTCAGAGAAGAGAGAGAAAAAACTTGCAGCAGCAGAAGTTTGAATTGTTTAAAAAAATCTAAAATTTCAACAATTTAGCCTTGAGGCGCGTCTCCGAGAGTGTCGTGAAAGAAGAAGAGTTTTGGCTCTGATACCATGTAAGAGGAAGAATAAGAAGAGGGTAAGAAAGAATGTGAGAGTAATAATAAATCTTATTGTTCATTGATATTTGTCCTAAGGATAATACAATATATAATGTTTAAGAAGTATTTGATCAATTAACCAATTAATAAATAACAGAATTATTCTAATAATTATAATAGAATTATTTTAATAATCCTAATACTAATTTGATTTGATTTGATGATTTAATCTGGTCAATTCTGATGATTCTCTTTTAACAACATCTCATTATTCTTGTCAATATTAATGTTGCTAAGAAAAATCAATTTAACATCTCATTGTACATAGTACAGATAATAAAAATAAGTCCATCTTTGACGACAATGTACGACTAATTCATTAATTTTTCTCAGCATCATGCATAGTGATCTACTTTAATTTTTCTCCATCATCATTGGACCTACAACAGTGCAGCTTATCAGGTGCTCCATTATTGATTGAACTGAAGGTACTATAGGGATCTTATGCGAAAAACAATAACATACGCCGTGAAAAAAATGGATCCCTCCAGAAATCCATGCGAATACAGTATACATATTTTTACTACTCTATCAAGATAGAATAGTTACCTTTGTTGTGTGAATGGTACAATCACGGTAGCAACTTTGATTCATCAGATCTCAAACCCTAAACCCTAATATTGCGTCTCTTCGGTATCCACACGAACACATTCCATGTTCATCACGTGAACTTAGATTAGAGAAGAACAACCTTGTTATGCTAGCAACAAGAAGATGTTTGGCCAAGGTAAGAAAAAGAGGAAGAAGAATAAGATTCAATCTTATCACCAAAATGCAATGCCAAGACCTTTTATATTCATCCAATGAATACCAAGGGTTTTTTCCCTTTGGTCTTGCTCTCATTAATACTCCATTAATCTCATTAATGGACATTAATCCTAATGAATCTAATCCTCTTTAGTGGTTGATTATAATCTAATGAATCTAATTCGGATTAAACTCAATCCAATAATTCAATGGTTGTATTCATATGAGTCTAACTCAATAAGTCTAATTCGAATTAGACTTAACCCTATAATCTTAGGGTCCATCATATTTTAGTAAAACTAAAATATACTCATCTCCAAATCAACATATTCTTTGTGTCTAACCCAATAAGTTCTTGTAATGTCTCTAAAATAATATTTTAGATATATAGGCAATGAGAGACATCTAGCAATACATCTTTGCTACTTAAGTGACGAGAATGTCGAGATCTAACCTAATCTTTCTATGTATATTATCTTATATGACTTAGTCCTATTGGAGCAATCTGTGTGACCCTAGGTTTTAATGTTTGGGCAAAGGTTTAAGTTAGAATTATTGTGGTATTTGATATGTATTGTGAGTATGCAGGATGCAGGTACAACAAAGGTAAAGTCCAAGTGTGAACTTGGCAAAGATAAAAATCTAAGTGGAGTCTTGGCAGTGTAAGTCCAAGTATGTAGTCTTGGCAATGTAAGTCCAAGTGTTACTTAGCAAGGTTGAAGTCCCGGAGGTGAGGAGTCTCTTGGCGGAAGACCCGACAATAAGGATAAGGCTAAAGTAAGCTCCTAAAGGCAAGGCATAAATGATAGGGAGACATTTGAGGGATGTGAGGAAGATGGAGTTGGAATGACCATTAGGATAGAATATCTGAATCCCACCTCCATATGAGAATGAAGACTTCAAATATTGGAGGTCATGCTTGGAGATATGGTTCCAAATGGATTGAGACCATTGGAGTGCATTGGAAGATCCTTTCGAAGCTCCAATGAACAAGAAAGGGAAACACCTCCGGCCTCAGTATTGGACCAAGGAGCAAAGGGAACAATCGGAGGAGGATAAGGAGGTAACGAAAATTCTATTAAATTTATTGCCTCCTAATATTTTGTTGAGTGTAGGTAATTATGAGAACGTAAGTGATCTTTGGAAAAAGATCATTGCATTCTATGAAGATCCTATAAAACTCCAAGGAGTGGAAGAGCCCAAGGAGAAGGGCTCATTGGCCTAAGTGGAGAAGGACCAATCGAATGTTGACACGTGTTCAACTTCGAAGAGGAGAAGGAAGATGAGGAAGTTGTTGGAACCCCAAGGTAGTTTTGATGTGATCAAACAAGTTAAGTTAGGTTTTGTTATGTTTAACCCTGTGTCTAAGTGTGCAGGAATTTAGCAGCATAGGAGGTCGACCAAAAGATGCAGCTAGCGAGAAGGACGGCACGGAAGAGGGTCGATGGGCTTGGTGCATCTGAGGGATGAGGTGCTGCGGAAGTGTACACCGATGGACGAGAAGGGAGCGTGCGATGTTTCCGAGGGATGAGAAGCCGGAGCGAAAGATAGCTCAAGGAGCAAAAGACGTAGCTAGCGAGAAGGTCGGCACAGGAGAGAGCTAACGGGCTCGGTGCGTCTGAGGGATGAAGAGTTACGGAAGAGTACACTGGCAAACAAGAAGGAAGCATGCGGCGATTCTGAGGGATGAGAAGCCAAAGCGTAAGCTTGCCCTTGAAGGCCGAAAGTTGGGTTTAGGTGAGCCCTATTCCGGATGGCCAAAATCACCCAAGCGAGCAGAATTAGAGCAGAAGATCTGGACCGAGGCGAGTGGAACTAGAGTAGAAGATTCGGACGAAAAAAGTCAAATGATGTTGACTTTCCTAGTCCGAGCCTTCGGACCAGGTCGGGGCGTCCGGAACCAGTCTGGACTCCGGGCGATTGGAACCCTTCCGGGTGCCCGGAACCCGATTCTTAGCCATTTCGATGTGGCATTTGAACGTTGCGTTGGGGATAAAATTCTATCCCATTTCAGACACCTGGAACCCTTCCAGGTACCCCGAGCAAGGCTATATAAGCAACCCTACTCCCAGAAGCTAATAACAATGAAAAATAGTTTGAAGCAACACTTGTACACTTCCTAGTTCTTGTTTAGCTTTATGTTGTGAGATTTGAATGTTGTAAGAGGTTTCTCCACCTGAAGGAGAATTTTAGTGTGTTTTAACTTCCTTGGATTAACAACCTCCCTGGTTATAACCAAGTAAAATCTCGGTGCCTCTTCCTTTTAGTTTCTTTATTATTTTTTATATGCAAGTGTTCTTTTAATCAAGTTGTTTGTCTGAGAAAGGGTTTGTTTTCTTGATTTGTGCAGGGGGTATTCATGCCTCTCTAGTCGGCCGCCAAGGGATCTAACTAGTGGTATCAGAGCAAGGACGCCTCTGAAGGACTAACCGCCGACTGAAGCAACGAGATGGCCGAAGCTAACATCTACCCGCCAGCGTTCGAGGAGGGGTTCGTGTTTTGGAAGTGACGAATGAAGGTATTTCTTAAAATAAATTCTAATATTTTATTAATAATGAAATATAGTTATGAAGCTTCAAAGAACACAAATGAAGAAGAAATTAAAAAAACACCTCTGGACCAAAAAGCAGTGCAACAACTTTACGTCAAACGGTAAGACTGAATATCATCTAATAAGCATACAACCGGTGGAGGATCTTGACAGAATCAGTAACTACCAAAGTGTGAAAGAACTTTGGAAAAATTTCTTGAAGCTCTACGAAGGACCAATTGAAGCCGAATCAAACTCTTCGATGGACACCGAGTTGTCGTCAGAAGAATATGAGATCAAGGAAATTGCTGGGATAGCCCTTATAACCGAATTCCTTCCTGAGGACACAGAAACTCATCCCAGATGAGCATCGATGAAGAGGGAGAGTCTTTGAAAGAAAGCAGCTTCATAGGGGGAGCATCAAAGTCGAAAGGTAAGCCAGGTATGGTCTCTATCTCCTGACTAAATGTTTAAACTTAAAAAAAATATTATCGAAAGATTCTTGTAAATTAGAAATTGGAAATATAAAATTATTAAAAGAGAATAATGAGTTAAAGGAACTCTAGTAACAGCTTGTCGATTAGAGGATTTCGGCAAACTAAAAATAGAAAATAAAATATTGAAGAAACAAATACAAACTTTAAAAGTTGCTGCATGTTCAAAATTCTCTGCTTTAAATTTTAGAAATTATAATAGACTAAATTGAAAATTTAAATATCACAATGGACAAATTAGAAAATTATCAAGAAATTATGTACCTAAAAAATTTCTTGTTAATCCATTAGGAAGAAATTTATTTTGGATTCCAAAATCATGCTTGTATTATTTTTTTTTAAAAAAAATCATTTTGAGTTTAAGTATTGTTCTAAATAAATTTAACCCCAATTTTTTGAGAAAGAGGAACTCAATATTCATCTATAGAAAAAATCTCAATTTTTTGTAACATTTTAATTTTTTTATTCACAATTTTCAATTATTCCGCATGAGATATCCCTATAGTAATTAAGAAAAAAATTTCTGAATTTTTTATAGTTATTTATCTAAATACATCTATTTAAAAAGAATTTTAAAATTATAAATCTTGAAAATATATTTTTTTTTGTCAAAATGCATGCTTTATTTTTCAGAAAATATTTCAAGATTTCCAAAATTGTCTTAAGGCTTTCACTTTTGATTTTTTTTTTTTAGTATTCTTTTGAACTCGTGTTTAAGATTCACAAATTTTTCAAAGCCATTTTTACTTACTAAATTCAAAGTTTCTAAAATTATTTACGTTGCAACTTTTTTTTAGTGATATCAAAATTATTTTCAAATTTTTCAAGGTTTTTCAAAATTGTTGGAAAATTAGAGTTTTTTTTAAAACTAAGAACTTTCTTATTTTTTGAAAAATTACCCTTAGATTTTTTTTGGTACCCCATTTTTTATGTGATCAAAGGGGGTGAAGGGAAGATTAAGTCTAGGGGAAGGTAACTTAATTTTTTTCAACTTTTTATACTTTAACTGTAAATTTATTGCTTTTACTTTATGTTGGTTTACCCTAACTTAACTTGGGTTGCTCACATTAAAAAGGGGGAGATTGTTTGAACCCCAAGGTAGTTTTTATGTGATCAAATAAGTTAAGTTAGGTGCTATTATGTTTAACCCTATGTCTAAGTGTGCATGAACTTAGGAGCACAGGATGTCAAGAAAAAGACGCAGCTGGCGAGAAGAACGGTATAGAAGAGAGTCAACGGGATTAGTGCGTCTGATGGACGAGGTCTTGTGGAAGAGTACACCTCGGACAAGAAGGGAGCGTGTGATGTTTCCGAGGGACAAGAAGTCGAAGCGGAAGATTGCTCGAGGAGCAAAAGACGCAACTAGTGAGAAGGCCGACACGGGAAAGAGCAGATGAGCTCAGTGCATCTGAGGGACGAAGAACAGCGGAAGAGTACGTTGGCGGATAAGAAGGAAACATGCAATGATTTTCAGGGACGAGAAGCCATAGCGGAGGCTTGCTCTCAAAGGCTGAAAGTTGGCTTCGGGTGAGCCTTATTCCGGATGGCCGAAATCACCCAAGCGTGAGGAGCCGAATTGAAAGACTCGGATCGAGGTGAGTAGAACTAGAATGGAAGACCCAGATGAAAAAAAAGTCAAACTATGTTGACTTTCCTGGTTGGGGCGCCCGGACCAGGTCCGGGTGCCCAAACTCCGGGCACTCAAAACTCGATTTTTAGCCATTTCGATGTGACATTTGAATGTTACATCGGGGATAGAATTCTATCCCATTCTAGGTTCCTGGACCCTTCCAGGCGCCTCGAGCAGGGCTATATAAGCAGTCCTCCCAAAAGCTAACAACAATGAAGAATAGTTTGAAACAACACTTGTACACTTCCTAGTTTTTGTTTAGTTTTATATTGTAAGCTTTGAATGCTATAAGAGGCTTCTCCACCTGAAGGAGAATTTTAGTGCGCTTTAACTTCCTTGGATTAACAACCTCCCCAGTTGTAACCAAGTAAAATCTCGGTGCCTCTTCCTTTCAGTTTCTTTATTATTTTTTATATGTAAGTGTTCTCTTAATCAAGTTGTTTGTCCGAGAAAGATTTTGTTTGCTTGATTTGTGTGGGGGGTGTTTAGGGGGGGGGGGGGGGGGGGGGG
>JBBMJZ010000074.1:4718408-4738559 GCA_037833815.1 Zingiber zerumbet
TTATATAAGAAAGAAGGCTACTAGGTTGGTGTATGTATCAGCCGAGATATAGAGTGCATGGACGACCACCTGAGCTACAAAAATGTGGCAAGTAAATGTTGAAAAGACACGAACAAACAGGAACACAGGACAAAAAAACTCCACCCTCTACAGTCTTGACTCTTAGGACAAAATTACATTTGATCGTTTGAGAACTTCTAAGGATCGTGATAGTTCCTCTTCCTCTTCTTCTACTGAGGTACAGTCTTTAAGATCGGAAAATTAAAAACTACGCACTCAAATTGCCTCAATGGTTGAGAGGATGATGAATCAGTGGATGACTGCTGAGGAGCAGAGGAGGAGGGTTGCTGATGAGAAAAGGAGAGTCAAGGATGATCGGAGGAGAGTCTAAAAATTACTTTTTTATTTATCCCAGTAAAATATATTGATTTGGTTTTGATATTCTAATTTGTTCATTTCTAACTATTGTATTACTATATGTTTCAGGAGTCTTGACCTATTGACATTTTGAAAATCATCAAAATTTGCTCACTTCTATCCATGAATCAAAATTAGTTATACATATATGTAAAATTTTTAATTATACATAAATGTGATATAAATATTCGTATTTGACTTTTTGTAGGTTTTCTATTACTATCTTATATGTGGATTTATTCATGGATATTTGGATAGTTTTGTTTTCTCTATTATTATGATTTGTTTATATTTTGTTTGTTTTAGATATTTGTGATGGTTAGATATTTAGATACTTTCTATAGTGTTTCTATATTTGTATAAATGTTAGTTTATTTGTGTTTGTGATACTATGGATTGTAATAAATGTATGTATGGATTGTGAAGATGTATGAAATATGTTCTTATGTGTGGATTGTGTGAAATTTGATTGTATGGATGTAAATGCATGAGATGTCATCGTTAGAAATGGTTTCATTATATATATATGGAAATTGTAAAGAGAGTAGATATTGAATATAAATGGTTTATGAATTTTTATTTTTCTATTACCAACGAAATACCGATTTTGTCGGTATTCTATTAGTAAATATTGAAAAAAATTTACGGACGGAAACTATGTTTTTCATCGATAAAATCAATATTTTCTATCAGTAATATCAAATGGTATTACTGACTTATGTTTCCGTAAGTAAACTTTACTACGGAAATTTATTTTTCATAGTGCTTTTTACCAACTGAACATCATATTCGTTGGTAATTACCGATGAACCCTATATTCCATCGGTAAAATTATTTACGATAAATTAACTCCTGACAAATTATTTTCCTTCGTAATTTCATCCCTAAATTTCTTCACCGACGAAATTACGACGAAATATTTCATCAGTAAAGTCAATTTTTTTTATAGTGTCGGTCGGCCTCAGCCCTAAAATAATCACAATTGGTAGATTTTTAGTATCCAAAAATCTTATCTTTTCTACTAATTCAAATTATCCCAAATGAGATTTTAGATTTTATTTTTATTTTTTAAATCTCCTAGTTCCTTCCTGTGTTGATACATTTCATGCATTGAAGTTAGGTAAATACAGTTTATTAGTATCAACTATTTGTAGCTTGTCTTCATCAACAAAAGTTTCTCATGTCTTATTTATAAGTGACATTTATAGGTCATTCATCATGTAACAAGTGATCACAAATAACTGAGTAATAGGAAGTTTTATTTAAATACTTCATAAGACAATTTGTCTTATATAATACTTTTCTAGTGTGCTAGGATGGTTAAAATTGAAATTATATAACAAGTATTTGAAAGCTTATGAAACTATGTAAGTATGAAGTGAGGATTGAGATATTTGAGAGAAGTATGAGATGAGAATATAGAAGTTTGAGAAATAAAGATAAACTTTTGGTAAATACTTTGTCAAATCTTTTTCTTTTGGATTGCCAAATCCTTTTTGAACTCATAATAATTTATTTAATTGTTCACGATCCATTGATGTACTAAATTCAAATCAAATTTTAATTATTTTTACATAATTTTAATATAAAAATATTTAAATTAATATTCAAATAACTCAAATTTAAATCATTTTAAACTATAATTTGATTCGGCTCGAATTTTTAATATTTGCACCATTCAAATCCATCTCGGGTTTGAATTTTATTTTGAACTTAATTTGAGCTAAAATTATTTATATTTTTAAACTTGTAATAGAATCTAACATGTATTCAATATTTCCATATTATTCGAGAGGTTATCGTTTTCCAAACGAGACATGTATATCTTTAATTCGAGAGCATTAATTCTCAATGTACATTGGCATCGAATTGACTGGCTGTTGGCGAGCATCGTCGGGCGGCCCTTGGCCATTGCCTTTCCAAGGCCATGCGAGAATGGCATGTGGGAACGACAGGAGCCACCAGCCATAGAAGGGCATATTAGGGAACTAGTCAACGAGGGATCTGTACGTGCTATTTGTCCATCTCTCTGCGTCGAGTAGTCGCTTCTCCTCTGGAAGATAGATAGTGCCCGAATCTGCCTAAAGCAGGAGCAATATGAACTACAAACAGTGCTATATACA
The DNA here is from genome assembly GCA_037833815.1 of Zingiber zerumbet. Taxonomy (NCBI): domain Eukaryota; kingdom Viridiplantae; phylum Streptophyta; class Magnoliopsida; order Zingiberales; family Zingiberaceae; genus Zingiber; species Zingiber zerumbet. The sequence goes on from JBBMJZ010000074.1 coordinate 4,720,949, forward strand.
TATATTCCAACGCAGGGTGTCCACTTGACCACAGATTTTTGGTGGAATATAATGGCCACCACCATAAAGGAACCAAACGGCCATGGGAAAAGTACTATTTCTTTTGTTGCTTCTCCATGAAGTGAATAAATGCAAGATTAGGTCATATCCGTAGTGTTCGAGCATTTAATTAATCAAAAAGATGAATGCAGTGTGAACTCAAATATTCCCAAGCACAAAACCTCTGACTCACGCAAGACAGTTATTGGAGATGGCACGAAATGAACCGTATCGGAATGACATGCAACTCTTCATTTTTTGCAAGTAGAATTTGCCTCTAGTGAATGCCTTAATTTCTTTTGATCCGGAAAATAAAATCCGAATTGAATTGCCCACGAAAGCTAGCTCTGGTCACTGTCAAGATCTTCTCCAATTGCTTCTCGAACAAAAACAAAAAAAAGAAGGAAGAGTATAAAGCACTGGCTGTTGACGTACGTGGATAGAAAAACACAAACAAACAAACAAAATTATCATGATAAATTAAATTAAAGGGATCGAGTAAAAGTATATATTCCTGGATTGCTATGGACCACATGGCAAAACTAATTTTAGGTATTGAATTAATTGTATACACAATTGTGGTATCTGATTGTGGCCATTTAATTTGTACAATTTTTGTAGTTGCATTTACCTTGTTTTAGTTTAACTAATTGCGTTTATTTAGTTAAATCAAACATCTTTATTTTATTTATATATTTTAATCTATTATTTTTATGGAGGAGTAGATCCAGTGCAAAATTCATCTACGACAAGTGTTTCAGAAAGAGATCTTCACTAGATTAGCTCGGGCGAAGTGGATCTTCAATTCATCCTATTTTTTATTTACATTTACTATATTGTATATTTCATAAAGGTTAACGCATCCATCCAAATATCCAATGCGTGAGTCATGAATGCGTACGTATAATTATTTGACAAATTAATTTTGATGGAATTCAACATTATATCCATCCCCGCAACTAACATTAATGCTAGCTTACCAAAATGCCCCCGCAGTTTCCTCCATCGCCGAGGGTGTCTCCGTCACGGCCGGTGTGAATACAACGGCGTCAACGGAATCTCACTGCTTTGTTTTTTTGTTTTGTTTTTTCTCCTTTTGGTTCAGAAGAAGAGAAGAAACGAAAGCAAGCAAGACACTGTGGATAGAATTAGTTGCCAAACATTATTAGATTTTTCTGTGGTATTGTGATGTGTATAGTTTGATTATAAAACAGGAGAAATACTCACCTCCTTCCCCGGCTGATCTATGCGTGCTTCGGTAAGATATATCAAATCATCAGCTTATATGATTTTATTCGCAATCGATCAAGCGGTGAATTGGAGACGTGACTTTGCTGTTTACTCGGTGAAAACTCTGCACTATCCTATAACACAAGGGGCATTAATGTCTGGATAGGAAAGGAGTTCCTAGTGTTAGCCCTTTGACGCTTAAATCAGTAATCCGGTTGAGAGAAGAGAACAGTAGACGAAAATTGTAGTTACGAGAGTGTGCAAATAAGAAGCATCGCATGCCTTCGCGAGTAGATAAAGACCTTTTTTATAGTGTCACTGTCGCATTACGTTATGCACACATCTCAAAGCATTAACATATTTTTCAAATCTTCCAATTTCTATAACTTGACAGGCAAAAAACTTCTAAAGGACGATTTGCCAGTGGAATATTTTCTATCCTTTCAGCACAAACTTTTAAAAGATTACGATATGACAGGTATCTAGGTTCCGCTGTAGGTTGACCGACCACCACTAGACCGAAAGCTTGCCAGCTCGATGTTACAGAATGCAACTATCGACTTGTTCTTCACTTGGCCCTTCATATTGTTAGAGAGGCTCAATGTGTTCAGTCGGCCATTAGGTCCGATCAGTTAGGATGGTGGATCGAGTAACTTAACACTTAGCTCTAAATCCCATCTACGAGTTACGAAGGACAATCATTCGAGTGGTCCGACCAGCCCTTCTCATATATCCGACCGGTGTTGCAGGCCCACTGTGAGGTCTGCTTGGCCAACCTTGCTTAGACAATAATTTCAGGTCAATCCAACCATACAATTTTGACCATTTAATTTTAACCTCCAAATTAGCTGGTCCTCCCAACTTTAATCTACTTTAGGAGATCCATCTTACCGTATATTAAAATTTTGATATGATATCAATTGTATATCGTTTATAGTAAAATTGATATATTCCGGTAAAAATTTTAGTACGGGTAAAAACGGTATACCGAATTTTCGTTAATTTTTTCCATCCTTAGGCTCACAATATATATATATACAGAACCCCGTCTGGCATTGGGGAGTGTGGTGTATCTCTGCCTCTAAATATCTAGCTAGCTATCAACGAGAGTAGCAACACCGGTTTAATTCAATGGGAGAGAGAGGCCAAGAAGAGTTGGTGCTTGTTCTGAGGATCTCGGAGATCTTTGGCAGGATCTCCGAGCTCAGCAACCTGAGCCCATCCATGGAGGTGGACGCGATCTTCACTGAGCTGGTCCACACGTGCATCCCTGTGGTGGCCATTGATGTGTCCAAGTTGAGCTTGGAGGTGCAGGCCATGAGGACCAAGCTCATCAAGCTGTGCGGCGAGGCAGAAGGCCTCATGGAGTGCCACTACTCTGACCTCTTGGCCTCCTTCGACAATCCGCTCGATCACTTGCACCTTTTCCCGTACTACAACAACTACCTCAAGCTGAGCCAGCTCGAGTACACGCTCCTGGCGCGGCACGCCCCGGCGCCGGCTCGCGTGGCCTTCGTCGGCTCCGGGCCCCTGCCGCTGAGCTCCATCGTGCTCGCCGCGCATCACATGCCGGCCGCGGCGCAGATCGACAATTATGACGTCGATGCGGCGGCCAACGAGCGGGCGCGGCGCCTGGTGCGTGGGGGAAGCGACCTGGCGGCGCGCCTGGCGTTCCACACGGCGGACGTGATGTGCGTGACGCAGGCGCTGCGGGGGTACGACGTGGTGTTCCTGGCGGCGCTGGTGGGCGTCGAGCGCGAGGAGAAGGTGCGGGTGGTGGAGCACCTGGCGCGCCACATGGCGCCGGGCGCCTTCCTCGTGGCGCGGAGCGCCCACGGGGCGCGCGCGTTCCTCTACCCGGTGGTGGACCCGGCGGAGGACCTCAAGGGCTTCGAGGTGCTGACGGTGCACCACCCCGATGATGAGGTCATCAACTCGGTCATCGTCGCGAGGAAGTCGACGCACGCCGGGGGGCATCCGCCGCCGCCGGCGGCAGTCATGAGGCCCTGCAAATGCTGCGAGATGGTGCAGGGGCTTCATCACTTCGGCCACGGAAGCATCATAGAGGAGGTTGGGATGGAAGAAGTAGAACTGCCATCCTCGTGATAAGCCAATTAATTAATCAAAGTTAACGCAAGCTTTATTTTAATGGTGTATCCGTGCTGCGTGCTGTCTTCTTCAAATGTTTTGCTTAATTACCATTTGCCAAGGGGAAATGTGGCATTTGCGTGTTGTTATCATGCAATAATAATAATAGTAATTTGTGTGTTAATCTTCTACGATGTTATATATTGTTTTCCAAAATGAACTGTGGTCGTGTCTTGTTGCAAATAAAAAGTACTTTCTTTCAGTGTTGCAGATTGATTTGGGTTGCGTTCTTCTTACGCGCTCAAGATGGAATTTTACAATCCAATTAAATCAATACGGAGGGCGTGTGCCTTGCGTTTCTTTTGTTTGTTTGTTTTACTCAAAAGCAAGTTGAATTTATCCTGATAGAAGCTCGCACTTTTAGACTTGTGAGGCCCACGTAGAAATTTCTTCGAGGATGACGCAAGGAACAAGATCAGGATCCCTGCTTTCGGGTTCCTAATCGTTATGTTGGCATGGCATCAGTTATCTTGTTCAATCGTAAAAAATGACTTTGAAAGCTTCTCTATTTTTCTAGAAAATAAATGTAAAAATTACCAACCAAACCACTTTTCCCTGTCAGAAAATTAAAAAAAAAAATCCAAACTTTGTAAGTGGTGCAAAAAGTATCATCAAATGGTGTACTTAAAATTTATCATACCATTATTTATCCTATTTCAAACTGCCACATATAATTATAAGAAAGAAAATATTATTGAATCATTCAGGCAAAGAGACTACTAGTATAAGGTCAATCGTCTCGAGGGTAAACACATTAAAAGAGCATGTTTCAACTTATTTATTCAGGAGGGAGTGCTCTGTTGCTAGAACAACAAAACCACGACGGAAACTGTAACAGTGAACATTCACATTAAAAACAATGAAAAGCGCCGTAGCATAACTATTGTTTGATCAACATTTTCCAAGATTATTTGAATCCAAGACTAACAAGCACGATCATAAGGCAGAACCTTTTGAGACGAGGATGCAGGTCTTTTTCTTTCTGATACTGAAAGCAAAATAGATGGTTACTCTTCTGAAACAACTACGCTAATTTCCCCCTTCTCCAGCATATCGTAGAAAGCTCTTGTTTTCCTCTGCTGGTTCCAGTGTTGCATCTTCCAGAGACCAGCAGCTATCAGTCCCACTGTCAAGCCCATACAGATCTCCTTGACAACACTAGGGCCCTTCAGTGTAACATGTGGAATTCTATGGGCAGCCATCTATTCCTCTCGCTAACTTCAAAGATCTGAAACAAGAAGCTAAAGAACTGAGGGCACAAACAAACAAGGTCAATTGACAATCTAACTACCAAGGACAGAGCTTTGATGTAGAAATACAAACATTCTAATTTATACATGTTAAATATACCCCTTGAGCTAGTTCATGGTGTACTAAATCATAATAAAGTGCTTTGCATATTTAAAGATTGAAGTAAATTTTTTATGACAAACATATATTCAGCTCTCCTAAAATGTGATCCACAACAATAAGTTGAATACAAGAAAGCAGACAGGTTGCCACTAAATCAACTACCTTAGCACTAGAATATGGGAGAGGTGAATGGGAAGCAACTAACCATCTGAAATCATATGAGGGCTTCTTACTGGTTTAATCCATAAAGCACAAGTGAAAGTACACAAACAACAGTATTTTGAAAGGATATCGGAAATTATAACAAGTTAGTAGGTACTACTTCTTTCTTTACAATGTCACTAAGAAACACAATTTAGGTGTCTTTGGAGCACTGAAACAAACAACAGAGTTTGTTCGTCCAAAATATCTCATAGCCAAACAGTCACATTTATGAATGATATCCCTCTTTATCTATCTTGTACCAATGTGAGGCACCCAATACTCCGATTCAGACGCCAAAAATAAAAATAAGGCAAGGAGTCAGGACACTGACACTTAAAACATATACTCGTGTCAGAAACTGTTACAGAAAGATATCTCATCATATAGCTAACAGTTTACAGAAAGAAGAGAATCACACCAACAATGCTGCAATCCTCATTTCCAAATAAAGCATGGGCTATATGAATGGCGAAAAAACAAAAAATAAAATACCTAGTCCATGTGTCTTCACCTAAACGACAATATGTATCTTGAAAGAAAGATTAAATGCTAAAGTATCTTCTTAGTTGACATCAATTTCCAAAGAAACAAATGCACCTGAGATAATAAACTTAAACCCAAAAACTATTACTTACTATGACTCATGTTAAATAACATCCATAGCAAGACAGATATTTTTTGCAGTGCGAATATTAGAATCAGATGCTCTAAGTCAGTTATTTAATCCACGCATGTTTCATGAAAGTCTTCACATTTTTTATTCTGAGTAATGAACCTCAAATCAGCACAATGACTAGGATCTCTGATTCCTTAGAATGTCAAATTTGACAACCCAATACCAAAGAGACCACACCACTTTAAAATTTTTCAAACCATGTTTCACATTTCAACAAAAAAACTGACAGGATGAAAGACTAGAAATTCAGAATAGCTGTTAAAAATGACAATTTGGCTTTATCTGATTTTTTTTCAGATTCATTTCAATTTGTTGATTATGGTTTTGGAAAAGCATACTAGTGATATAAGAACAGTTGAGTGTTGCGTGAATTTCTACAAATACTGATTTTCATAAAGGATCAGCAGAGATCCTGATCATTTGTGGAAACCTCATTGGCCAACATTAAAAAGTCTTTACTTTTGAATGTATATTGTAACTTAAAACTTTTAAGAAAATTCTCAGAAAATGAATAATCTTAGTTCAATAGGATGACTAATTGACTGAATGTATGATTAAAAAAAAAGGGCAGCCCGGTACACAAAACTCCCGCTATGGGGGTTCCCAGGGAAGGATCCATTGTACGCAGCCTTACCTTGCTTTCTACAAGAGGTTGTTTCCAGGACTCGAACCCGTGACCTTTTGGTCACAAAGCAACAACTTTACCCTTGTGCCAAGGCTCCCCTTCCTGAATGTATGATTAACAAAAGAAAATAAAAGGTGAAAGGACAATGAAGATTTTTTTTTTCATGAACTCCTAAGGACAATGAAGAAAAATAAAAGTCTCATAATGGAGCTCAAACTTATAGGGAGTATCAAATGGATACCCAAACAAAAAAAAAAAAAAAAAGAGGGGGAAAACTGTCTTACTTCTCAACCTTGAAAAGTGTAACAAATTTGTCCCAACTCGGCAAACATATTGGCGCTTCATGCAAAAGGATATAATGTACTATTAAAATTTAAACAGAATAAATGATGAAGACAAGCCAGGTTTCACCCCCAACCACCACCACTCAAAAAAAACTAAATATTAGTAGTTATGGATTCTTGTGTGATTTTCCTTGATTCTCATACGCTAGAAGAAAACACTTATTAGAGTAATAGTGTTAGCCATCTTTTACAGTCAATATATTGGGCAATCACGTATAAACTTGTACGTGTAGGGTTACTATTAAAAGCCAATTAGGTGTAGTGCAAATAGTAGAAAAAATGAAAAAAAAAATATAGATTCAGATAAATTGAAAATATTTAATAAGAATGTCTAATAGATTTTCCAATCCAACAAGTCAAACCAATTCAAGGTTGAAGAAATAGAGAGACTAATCAAACTTATATTAAAGATAATTTAAAATGTACGATAACATTTTGATATTACTAGCTACAAAACCGGAATAGGATCATGTAGCCATTCGAAAATAGTTTGAATTCGTATCTTTTTTTTTGTTATATTTGAATTTAGCACACAAATGTTTAGGCACCAATCATGTAACTCTTCTTTTAGAAAAATGGGTAAAAATTCAAGTAAAAATACTTTAAGACATCACATAACTATTGAGAAACAAAAATAAATGAAACTTTGTGCGAATAAAAAGTGATTTAAAAGGGCAAAATGAACATGTAAGGCACAATGTAATTATGTGTTCCAGCACTTGAATTAATAGAAATTAAAAATAGATCAGACAAACGAAAATGGTCTACTCTTGTCAAAGAATACAACAATAAAAGAAAGAAAAAAAACATAATAGACTTGTATTAGAGAAATGGGAAAGAAAAAGCAAAATAACTATATATTCCGTGAACAACTAGGTTTCTCCTTGTTAAAGAACAAACTCATAGGAAATATAAACTAGTATAAACATACTAAAAAATATCAAAATTGTGAAAAAAAAATATAATATAAAGGGAGGGGTTACTTTCATATTTTACCAAATCAAAACCAGTATAACAGTTACTCAATGCAATGGAATTTATAATAAGCTGTATGTACATCATGCAAATAATTTTAAAACTTCGGAGCATTAAACATATTTAAACAAGTCCATATAATTCTTAATCATATTTTACATTTTCTTACCACTTTATAAAAAAAACTAACTTTAATTGATTTCTTATAGACCTGTTAACATTTTAACAAATCTAACCAATGGACTAGAACATTGAATTTTGAAATGTAATGCCAGGTCACACCATGTTTTGTTCAATCACATTCAGTTGGTTGTTTGGGAGCTCAAGTAGCTACATCACAGATAGTATTTTCATCATTGTTCTGATTGATAGTTGATATGTTGAATTAATTTAGTTGGTGTTGCATTTTCTAGTAGTTTGATTGTTGTATCATGTTAATGATTAGGATCCATTACGGATATTGATAATAGATTTGTTGTTGGGCATTACCTATATCTATAATAGTTCATGTACTCTTATTTGGTAAACATATGCTAGCTTCTTTTTTCATAGTTCAGCAGGAAAAATAATAATAATCATATGATACTGATAATGACACTAATAATCCAGCAGTTTTTGTGTAAATTATAGAAATATTGTTGATGAAGTGCACTACAATTGCTTCATCATGTTTTAACTAAAAAGTTGCTTTCTAAAGGCTTTGAAGATATGACCACCACAAAGAATTTAATAAATACCCTTACACCATGACTTTTTTTTTTCCACATTTGTTACTCACAAATGCTCCCCTTAGAAATTGCCACTAAAATTAAGGTTAGCCTTAAATGAACCTTTAGTAAGGGTATAGTTTACAGTACAAAAAACTGAAAATCAGCATCCTCTCAATCTCGTCATTTTTCAGGAGCAAAAATGAACATCATCATTAATGGCAGCATAAATGTCAGATAGAAGCCATAAGGATGATAAGTGGTTCCAAAACTTGTATTATTATCCATGCTTAGACTAATACTTACTAGTCTTCAGGTTGAGTAACCTAAAATAAAATATATCCAATTTATCCTATTCTAGACATGCTGTCAAGTTTAGGGAGAGCTGAATGGAACTTATTCCCAGTAATTAGCATGCATAATAGAGTTCAATGAAAATAATAACAAACACGAAAAAAAAAAGTGATGATGCAAATTACTGATTGTGAATATCAATCTAGAAGTAACATATGAAATTACTTGGAGACTAGCATGAATATTTTCACCATAAAAATATGCGTTAAATAATTCATCAAAGTAAGAAACGCAAAGGGTTGAACTTAAAACTGTCGCGCTCGCAGCAAAACTAATATATCGATTGCAAACGAAACCAAACTAACACCAACACACAACCCTAATTACCTAGATCGTGTCTCTCCGTCATCACGCAAAATCAACCATAAAAATCTCTATGTTTTACAAAGTTATAATGGTATTAAGCGCAGACTAACTTGTGAACTTCAAATGAGAAGCCGTAAAGAAATCGATAAAAGGTACCGTAAACCCAGATCTACATAGCAGAAGGCGGAATTAGAGAAATAAATTAAAAGAGAAAGAAGGTAACCCCTCGTCGGAGCGCGATCAGACCTCTCTCACGAGCAGCGGCGGCGTCGATTGTTCTAGATTAGATAGGGTTTGTTCGATAATATAACGGAGAACGGCAGATCCGATTGGCAGGTAAAAACGGGTACCAATGAAAGTTTTTCAGTATTTAATTTCTCTGACCAGAAAAAAATGACTTTTTTTTTTAAAAAAAAATCATTAGGAAAATTTTATTTTACCCATCAGTTTATCTATTTTTTGTTTTATTCTCTTTTATTCGTAACAGGACTAAAACGTAAAGTATCGTGTCAATAGACCGGACCGTCATTTAATATCCTATTTCCAGATAAGGATGTAATCGAGTCGAGTCGAGTCGAGCCGAGCCGAGCCGAGCCGTACTCGAATGTTTGAGTTTAGCTCGTTTATAATCGAGCCGAGCTCGAGTTTTATTTAACGAATATATTCATGCCTCACGAGCTTATTCGTGCTTTTATCGAACCTAAACGAGTTTAATAAATATAGATTATAAATTTAAATATTCATTAAAAACTAAATTATATATTTATATAAAATTATAATATTCTTATTAAAATTTATAATTTTATTCTAATAAATAAATTTAATATATTTTATCAATATTTTTTATAAGTAGAGTGTAAAATTTAGAAATTTAATATCAAAACTATCATTTTTTTAATTTAAAAGTTGATTCATGAGCTTAACGAACATGTTCACGAGCTAACGAGCCGAGCATTGCGAAGTTTGAGCTTGATTTGTTTATCATAACGAACCTCATTAAACGAGCTCAAACGAGCTTTTATCGAATCGAACTTCGAATAGCTCATGAGTAGCTTGGTTCATTTACATCCCTATGGAAGTCCATCGGACAGAAAATTAAATTAAAGGAGCCCGATCGAGCTTTCAATTTTTCTACCGAATACCAACATCATATATATTCATTTTTCTGAGAATAAGACAATTGTTTTTGAAAATCAATCTCTCTCTCACGCACACAATGGTACAAACTGGTCACTCGGGATAATCTAGTGGCTAGTATACGGGGGTGTTACCATCATGAGATTTGGGGTTTGAATCTCGGTAAAGTCGAGGTAAATGTCTCCTATGTGCTAGTTACTATTCCAAAGGCTAGTAGCCTCCCGTGATTTACCTCATTCGTGTTGACCCTGAGATGAATTGGCGGGAACGCTAGAAGCGAGTGTATTCACATTTTACCACCACAATAATATAAAACTGACTGAGAACTTGGATGCCAATTGAAAAACTGACTAAGAAACAAATACTTATACACTAATCTTTGTCCTCTATTTTTGCTGATTGTTGGCATAAATTCTCAAAGAACTGACTTGAGCTGAAGGTACACTTCCAAATCATTTTCTGCCTCTCTCTAATCAACAGATCGAGCACCTGAGTGATTCTAATCTTTGATTAATTTTAAGGTGGACTATTAATTTTTCTGGCAACGAATCATAAAGCTCTCCCAGTTTAGATTAGATTTGTGGGCTACCCAAATATCTCAGTTCCATCAATATCTGATCCTATGCCAATTCTGAGGACACTAATAAACAATTAAGCTCAATTATCAGTGCGCTAGCTCAAGTTCTGCCTAGGAATTTTTTTGATATCAGATGTAAAAATTGTTATCTTGTGATCTCATTATCTTGTGATATTGAGATCACATGTTTGAGTTATAGAAATACTCTCTTATGAAATATAAGGCTGTATAGATCTAATATGATCCGATCCTTTTCCTATGTATCAAATTATTTTTGTTTCAATAATTGGACGCACTTGAAATTACAAATTCCCAACAAGGCGCGTCTAACTTTTAGGTTTTCAAATGACACACTAATTTTTTATTTTATTCCTCCTGCTAATTATAGTCGATCAAAGAATAATATCATTGTGGTATTGAATTTTAAAGAAAAATACCACTATAGTACTAATTTTAAAATTTATATTTGATGATATTAATTTTTAAAATGAAGTATCACTATGATATTGATTTTTAAAATACAATACTATAATGGTGTTATTCTTTCAAATTTAACACCGCAATCGTATCGTGGTATTGTTATTTGAATGCATTGGCAAAAAGATAAAAAGAAAAATAAGTCTGAAATTTAAAAATGAGCAATAATATGCTCAAGGAAAAAAACTCAAGGAAAACTCAAGGATAGACATATAAAGTCATGATCCACCATTTCACTTTTTGTGGGTCCCATCATTTTATGTATCTATCCTTAAGATTTTTCTTGAGATTTATTTCTTGAGTAAATTATTTCTCTTTAAAAATTAAGTGTCTATGTATTCGAAAAATTATGTAACTTTTAAGTGTGATCAACCATTTTTTTTAATGTAAAACGATCCTTCACCACGAAAGTGTTGGGAGTTGGAGAAAAGATCCAAAGTGGCGTGGGTATTAATTGCTCCGAGGACAAGGAACCAAATTCTCAAGCACTTGCGCCGATCCCATCAATCACAAAAGTTATTATTGAGTATATCACATCATGTTGATGTCCTCGAAATTGATTTGATGTACTCATTAAATTCGATTAGTTAAACGATCTGTTATTTTTCTAGTTTTTCACTATTCCTGTGATTTATCGTTGATTAGTTATTTTGATTGGTTTGCTTTGTCTGTTTGATTGCATAACGAAAGAAAAAGAATTTTATTTATTCGTATCTTTTTCCAACACATTAATTCTGTGGGAAAGGATTGTTCTCCCTACTTTGGTTTGGTTTAGTCAATGAGAGATGAGACATGTTCGTTTTGAAGTTTTATCTTTTTTTTATTCTTTTATAATTTATAAATTATCTAAACTATAAAGAGATCTCATTTTGATCTTTCATCAAAGTGATGCTGTCCCTAGTCCTAGGTTTCCCTTTCTATCATCTATCCCTTATCTTTATTCTTAAGTATGTTTGTTTGTTTGTTTATTTTCCCCTCGCTATCAATGTATATGTTTATTCAACTCTTATTGGGGTGTAGCCACAAAGGACTTCAAGTTTTATGATCTGACTATTTTTAAAAAAAATTTATATTGACTATCCGAGTAAATTTAGAAATACAAGTAACAGTTTATACAATGACCCAACGATCCAATAGGATGATTGTTCTAATTCAACAAAAAAGGGGATGGGGAAGTTTGGCATGTAACGAAAAAGAATAGAAAAGTTTGGTATGTACCAATCTGTTTGGGAGGAGGTAAAAATGGCCTATTTTTTTTATATCCTAATTTAGAGTGTAAGAAAGTTAACCTCTCTTTCTTTCTCTTTCCTTTCCTTTATATTAATGAACTTCCTTTCATTCCATACAAATAAAGTTAAGGGATGTTCGGTTGATGGGTTTAGGAATGAGAGAATAGAATGATAATAAAAAATAATGTTTGGATTGTAGGTTTGAGAATGACAATTTGAGAATGATTTCTAGATTATAAAAATTAATCAAACTATTGATTCTCATTTCTACTCAATTTTACTATCAAACATATGCCCATAGTTATTCTCGTCATTTAACTAAACGCCACCTACGTGTGACAATTTTGAAATAGGGACACCTCTTTGATGTAAAATTAACCAGGATGTCTTTTGATATTTTAGATAAAAGGATGGTCTTTTACAATTTGTTTTTATTTTTTTCTCCCACGTTAATAATGATTTTTTTTCTAGTTACATCCGCTACCTACAATTGTGACAATAAATTGAGCGTATATATATTTGGCAAATCAAGTTTAAATGATCGAATTGATTGGGCAGAAATTTCATCTCAGATGTTGCCATCATTCAGCTCATCGACATGTTATTAAAATCCACTAAAATTTCGAAAACATATACATGTCCACTACATTTATGCTTCATCTTAATCCTTCACGGTTTCTCTCATACGAAACCGTTCCTTATGAAAGAAATAAATTATAAGGACTTATACAAATTTAGTCGAAAGTCATCTTCATAGATGGTACCATACATTTTTAAAGTCATCTTCTTAGATGGTACCATAGATTTTAAAAAGAGATAAATTATATAGGCTTATTCAACTTTAACTAAGCGGTTTTTCTAGACACAGGGTATGAGGGTATGAGATGATCTAAAGTAATTTTAATACTTGTCGAGAATCGAAGTATGCCTCTCTAATAGTAGACTCTATCTAAATGCCAACTCAGTTACACCTATTAGACAATTTATGCTTCATTAATTTATTGGAGCAAAAGATGAAGTTGTCCCCTCTAGGACGGTCCCATACTCTCTAAGAGGGTAAATCACAAGAGTATTTATCATAACTCAACAACTCTTAGTATGGAGGATTGTGCATAATTAAAAATTGATCCTAACACTTATTACAGTAAGTACTTAGGTGGATATTAACTATGCCAATCCACGAGGATAATTTATGTTTTATTTTTTTTTATATCAAAAGATAACTATGTTAATTTTCCTATAAATTATGAAATTTTATAGTTCATCGTCATATAATGGTATATGGGTAAAAATATTTTTTTTTTCGTCAGCCTTAAATTAATACCTATCCCATCATAATAAATATATTTTCTTTGATTAACTGAGCACTGTGGACAATTTATGCTTCATTAACGAACCATTTAATTGAAGGAGAGATTCGAGGTGGGAGAAAATTGGGTCTTGGTTGGAGAAATTTGGAGTTGGATCTGGAACCGAACCCGGTATGAACCCGAAACCCATTATCTTCTCTAACCCTAGCCCTAGCCACCGCCACCGCCGCCGCGCGAGCTGGGAGAGGATGACCGCGTCGCTAGAAGCCTCTCCTCAGCGTAGACTCCTTCCGTTGCCGCCAGGTTACGAACTCTCGTGGTGGATTAGAAGGGAGATCCTCTTTGTTGCGCCATCTTCTGCGTCTCTCGAGCAAGAACACCAGTGCCGGCGACAACAATCCTTCCCGTCCCGCAACCGTCGTTTGGCCCTTCCCCTTCCCACGGTCATCCTCTTGGCTCGGACAAGCCCCGTTCGTCCAGGTGCTCAGGCCCGAAGTAGCAAATAAGCTTAGCACTTTGGTTAGTTACAAATATGTTTAAGCACTTTGTTTTACGGTGGTTTGCTAATGTCAACGACTCTAGTTTTCCTTTGTATGCTTCTCATTTTGTAGGGAGAATGTTTTACCTCAGCCTAATCGAGCATAACTTGCGTTTGCCTCCTCACTTGCTTAACCGTCCGCTTGTTGATGCAATCAAGGATGAACTTGAGAGGCTGTACTTAGACAAGGTGCAGTTCATCTATACCTACTAGTTCTATTGATTCCGACACACATCAATTTGATGGTCAGGTTGCCATATGCCAGGTTATCACAAATTTGGGTCTCTGCATCTCTGTCTATGACATTCGGTCATTGGAAGGTGGTTTTATCTACCCTGGAGAAGGTTCCTCCACGTATAAGGTTTTCACATTGTCTTTCTTTTCAGTTCCTACACTATTTTCATTTTTTAAAGATTTGCTTATTGATATAAACCATATCTATTGTCAAACCGGTGTAAGCATTTAGGCCACAGTTTGTGGAATCAATAAATTGTATTTTCGGACCATGGATCTAGATCGAATCGATCTGCTTGATTAGCGGTTTGTCAAGAAATTGGATGGATCACTAAGGGTTGCAATAACATGGTTGAGAATGATTGAAACTTTCCCTCATTGTTTTGAGTGTTTTACGCTTTAAGTATCAATTTTATGATGTTACTTATGTTTATGATTTGTATTACATTGTCAAATTGCATAAATTATCAATATGTTATATGTTATGTGTTGAAAGGTCACATGCATCTTCTTATCTGGAATTATGGATTGATTAGGTTTATAAATATACTTTGTTCTATATATTAAGCATATTTATCAACATAAATTGTTTTAGTATTGTTTTAATATAAACCACATATTTGCCCTTGTACCAAATAGGTCAGAGACAATTGGTTAACGCATACCACGTGCATGCATTTTTTAAACCTTTGCATTAACTTTATTTTGTTCATTGTCTACATCTTTAGTATTTGTCTTTGGTTTGATGCATGGTATTGAGGTGTTGATAATTCTCAATTCATTGAGTTAATAGTTGTTTCTTTTTTCTAATAGGTTGTGTTTAGGTTACTTATCTTTCGACCATTTATTGGGGAGGTTATTTGCGCAAAGCTTAAAGCATCCGATGCCACTGGTTTGCATTGTATGTTGCACAACCTAATTTCTCTATTGGACGATGCAAAATAATATATCTTTATTCTCCTATATTGATCTTTTGATATTACAACAACTTGACTGTGATATAGGACACGGAGAATAATTATTTGTTTTTCTTTTTTGTAATATTCATAGACTTATCTTTGTTATTTTAGAGGAATCTTTTACATTTGTCACATTGCGAAACATATTTATTCACAATTATCTCAAATAAAGGCAGAACTATGAATTGCCCTTTTCTCAAATTTTAAAAAATATTTTTTAGAAAAAAAGACTTGATTATGAGAGTGAAAACCCAGACGGATTAATTGAAGCGTTTGCTATAAAAATAGGAGTACATTATGGATTAACTCATCGATGAACTCACTGGACTTATACAAAACACTTTAACATGGCGAAGGTTGTTTACATATATTATTTTAATAGATGATGCACGTGAAAGAGTAAATGCTAAGATCGATTCTTGGCAGGAAACTTTGGAAGTGGAAGTGAAAGATTTTGAGTTTATTATAGAAGATAAAGTGTTAGATGTAGTAAGACAATTGTTAAGATAGGAGAGTGTTAGGTCTTTGTTGTGATCGTAAAATATCTTTAAAATTTAAATGAAAGTTATATAAAATGACGGTTAGATCTGTTATATTATATTGAGTTGAATGTTGGACTATGACTTAAGCACACGAGTAGAAGATGAGAGTTGCAGAAATGTGAATGTTAAAGTAGATATGCAGACATATGAGGATGTACATCATAAGAAATGAGAACATTAGAGAGAAAGTCAGGGTTGTGCCTATTGAGAGAAAGCTCTAAGGCGCTGTTTGGTTAAATGATGGGAATAACTATGGGTATGAGTTTGATAGTAAGGTGGAATGAGAATAGAAATGAAACCACTTAGTTATATGGGTTTTATTGATTCTCATAAATCTAGAAATCATTTTCAAATTGTCATTCTCAATCCCACAATCCAAATACCATTTTCTATTATCATTCTATTCCTTCATTCCCAAACCCATTAACCAAACACCCATAGATATATTGTACATAACTTTATTTTGTATTTTGCAATAGATTATTTGTACGACTCAAACTTGCAATCTCAAAGTCATATGATATTAATTTTACTGTTACATTAAGATTCCCCTTCAAATCAATTTAGTGCTCATTTGGGTGCACGTTGGACTAACATGCAACCTAATGCATGAGTCAACCCAATTAATAGGGCAAAAATAAAAAAAAAACATCTCAAATTAAGAGAAAAATCATATTAACATTTTTTTTTTCAAAACAAAAGTCAAATGGGCGTCTCTTCCATAATTTTATCTCAAAATACTCATAGATGCACGGTAGAGGCTATCGAGTAGCTTTTACAACATGTAAAAGCTACAGGTTAATTTTTACCATGTGTAAAAGTTAACATGTAGCTGTTATATGTTGTAAAAGTGGCATAAATTAACTTCTACCTGCTCAATCATAATTATTATGCTTAGTAAAATCTAATTGTAATATTCTATATCGTCAAATGATGAGGTAATGATAGGGTATTTTGGACGGTTCGTGTTAAATTCTAGCTCTAAAAAAATAATAATCCCAGTTAGTCGCACGTGGCGGTCATCCCAGAAGTTCAGCATCCTTTGGCCACACCCTTCATTTGAAGGAAAAACTCCTATAACTATGACGTAGTTGGGGTTCAAACCGCAAGTACCTGGGTAATAACCTAAATATCCTACCACAACACCATGACCTCGGGGACCTTCTAGCCCTTACTAAAAAAAATAAAATTGATAATCCCAGTTAGCCTCTTGACTATTTTTGGGGTGACCGACCCGGTCCCACGGAAGTTTTCCACCGATCACCAGGGTAAATCGGGAAGCGCATGCGGCGACCAACCTAGAAGCTCAACATCCTTTGACTACGCCCCTCATTTGGAGGAAAAATTCCTACAAATACGCCGTAGCTGGGTTCGAACCATGGATGCCTGAGACATCTTGAATATCCTACCACGACACCATGCCCCAAGGACCCTTCTAGCCCTTACTAAAAAAAATGATAATCCCATCTCTGGGGGTGACCGACCCGGTCCCACGGAAGTTTCCCACCGCCCACCAGGGTAAATCGGGAATCGCACGTGGCGGTCAGCCCAGAAGGCCAGCATCTTTTGATTACGCCCCCCATTTGGAGGAAAAATTCCTACAAATACGCCGTAGCGTAGCTGGGGTTCAAACCGCGGGTACCTGGG
>JBBMJZ010000074.1:4752759-4764081 GCA_037833815.1 Zingiber zerumbet
GTTGGTGCTGCTTTTGCAAGAGCAACACCAACATCGGTGCCACTTGGCACATGCCCATAACTTCTTGTATGAGTCACATAACCATGGTTGATATATATATATATATATGTATATATATACCAAAATTTCAGAAATCTAAAGCCCCTAGCTCAATTAATGGGTTTCGGTTAAAATCTATTGATAGACCTAGAGGACTCTAATCAGACTAATTTCAAGTCCTATGGCTTCATATGGATCATAGGAGTCTGAATATGCCCTTCTTTACTCTTCTTAGATCTTCCTACCATTGTTCCAAATGATTTGCATCTTTATATACATTATGGTACTAGTCTGAGAAGATCAGCACCACATTGGTACTGATCTTCAAAAATCAACACCAAGCTTGGTGATCGGAAGCTAAGTCCATGTTGGTGCTGTTTTTGCAAGAGTAGCACCAACATGGTGTTGCGTTTGCAAGAGTAGCACCAGCATGGTGCTACTTTTGTAAGATTAGCACCAACGTCCGTGTCACTTACTACATGACCATAACTTCTTGTGTGAGTCTAAGAATCAAGGTTGGAGAATATATATACATTCTATGTACTCACCCCTTCCATCCCATACTAAAATTTTAGAAATCCAAGGCTCTAACTTAATCAATGGGGTTCGATCAAAATCTATCGATGGACCTAGAAAACTCTGATCGGATCCATTTCAAGTTCTATATGTTCATATGGCTCATAGGAGTTTGAATATACCCTCTTTTACTCTTCTTATACCTTCCTAGTGTTATTTCAAATGATTTGCATCTTTATGTACATTGTGGTGCTGGTCTAAAAAGATCTGAGCTTGGTGATTGTAAGCCAAGGCCATGTTAGTGCTGCTTTTGCAATAGCAGCGCCAATGTGGTGTTGCTTTTGCAATAGCAACCCCAACGTGGTGTTGCTTTAGCAAGATCAGTATCAACGTCTATGTCACTTGGCATGCAACCATAACTTCTTGCGTGAGTCTCAGAATCATGGTTGAATGGCATATATATATTAATTACACTCACCTCTTACATTTCATACTAAAATTTCAGAAATCTAAAGCCCCTAGCTCAATGAATGAGTTTCGGTCAAAACTCATTGATGGACTTTGAGGACTCTGATCGGACTTATTTCAAGTTCTTTGGGTTTATATGGATCACATGAGTTTGAATATACTCTCAATTACTCTTCTTAGACCTTCCTAGCAATGTAACAAGATACACTTTCCATTTACAAAAATTAAGTACAAGAATTAGATTGTGTTACCAAACAGTTTTATAGATGGTCGGGTTGAGCTTGGTGTTTAAATGCTTCTCGGCAGTAGTCAAACATAGTAGAATTATAGCACGACAGCAGCAAGAAGTCGAAGTAGTTGAAAAGCTGATCGGATGCGTAGAAGCTTGTATGGAAGTTGTACTTTGAAGGCTCCTCGAGACACCCTTATAAAGAGTGTGGAAGGCACCTTCCATAGCCTTGAAGGTGCCTCCAACGTGTCAAATCTGATCCCAAACTCGTTGCTCCTTATCTATGATGAAATCTGAATTTTATCCCTTAGAAGGCGTCTTCCATAGCACCAAAGAGCCTTCCATGAGCAATATGAAGGCGTCTTTTAATGCTTGAAGGCGCCTTAGGTACTGTTCACTTAAGGCCTTTTTGCTCCTTTTGCCTTACAAGTTAGGTTAGTCTAATATTATAATATCTAACCTACAAAACAACTTTAGCACATTAATAATAAGATTAATTTATGACTTAGACACTGTCTTCTAGACCAGGATCTAGTCAGGGTCTCAATTTAAGTTTATGAAATGGACCTAAATTAGACCGACGCTTACTGCCCCCTCAATCGGGATGCATCCTCATTTAGTCACTCTCCTCCAGTGACTTACCTCCACTTACAATGTGTCAAGTTACCTCTTTGACGTTAATCTGACCCATCATATCTTCCTGTTGGAATCGTACATCTCGACTTCGCCACTCGAGAATCACACTTCTCGATCTCCTGCCAAAATTGCACATTCGAACTTCGCCACTCTGTAATCAAACATCCTGATTGGACTTCCTACCTAGTGTCAAGTCCTCTTGACCTATCAAGTTAGTCAACCCTGCAAATTTGGTAACAAGGTTATATTACGATAATACTTAACTTAACTCACTTGTCATTCATTAAAACTTGAGTTAGATCGTTAGTGTAAATTGCACCAACATATAGGTGTGAATGAAAATCCTAATTCACTTGGCACGAGCTGAAAGTTGAATCAAAATTTTTTTATGCTTAATATTATAATCTAACCCTAAACCCTAAAAATAAAAATTTATTGATGCAACTGGAATCTTAAAAAAAAAAAATCACCATGAACACCTATCGTGTGTGTATATATCTATCTATCTGAGTGTAATAAGAAAGGGATCATATATTTGAAACTTAAGCATTTGGGAATTGGGATTCATAAACATTATTACATGAAACTAAAGTGGTCTAAATTCACAAGCTGGTCTAAATAGTTATTCCTATTTTTAAAATTTTGAATATTTTATATCTATATAACATTTTCGGACAAAGTTCATACATCAACCTTTAAAGTCATAAATACACTTAAGTGCTGTATATCCTTAAATTATTTTAAATTTATAAACAAACACTTCGTATGAG
Organism: Zingiber zerumbet; assembly: GCA_037833815.1. Lineage (NCBI taxonomy): Eukaryota > Viridiplantae > Streptophyta > Magnoliopsida > Zingiberales > Zingiberaceae > Zingiber > Zingiber zerumbet. The sequence continues at coordinate 4,755,418 of JBBMJZ010000074.1, forward strand.
TTTCCTAAATCTTAAAGAGGTATTATACGTTTCTTTTCAATTTTGACTAATTTATGTCTACAAATCAATTTAAACAACGCTACTATATATATACTCTAACTAGTGTAAATTCACAAACCAACACACTTACACATTTGAAGCAATTTAAGATCAAACAATAGTTTTGTCAAAAATTATTATATGACCTTAAAATCTTTTAAATTGAAAAAGGAGCACCACTATGTGTTTCTTAAATCTTCTAGAGTTGTTATATTTCTTTCTTTTATAATTTAAAGCATTTTAAGGGTACATGGTCTTAAAAGTACTCTAAATTTATAAATAAGCACTTTTATATATTCTTTGAACGAAGTCAATATTTATTTCTTTTCAATTTAAAATTTATAGTGCTATGGACCCAAAGAAACATATAGCAATTTAGGTATTATGCCACCTAGTTCTAAAGAAATAATAATAAGAAGAAGAACATAAAAATAGAAGAAAAAAAAATTAAAAGAAAAAGTGAAGAGAATAATAATTTAGATCAAATAATAAATTTTTTTAAAAAAATTGTCAGAAACATAAAAAGGTGCACTAATGTAGTGGAACTACACTATTGCAATGTTAGTGTATGCTTTGATGAATTGAGTGGGACGTATACCAAAAGAGGACCAATTCAATTTATCTGGATGAGTTCACGAGTGTAGACTAATTTTTAAGTGGATTTAAAGAGATATGTTTCACTTGTTTTTCTTGTACAATTTGTAAGAAAATTTCAAAACAACATTTTTCTATATAAAGAATAGTAAGTCATGTCATTTTAAATTTTAATCTTTTAATACACGTGTTACACGCGGATAGAAACATTTAGTAAATTAAGTTAGTAGCTTTAACTGAACTATACATCAGTTTTTAAAGAGTAGGAAGGAGGGAGAAAGTATATTTTAGATACACTTAGATAAAAAATCTACACTCATATTCTTTATTTCGAAACGAAAGTTTATGTGCAATTTCAAGTTCATTATCAAAGTTCAAATTCATGGAGAATTTGAGTGTGTTGCAAGTGTTGTGTTAAAGTTGAAATAATAATTTTATCTATGTTGTTTTATCTGAATTGTTATAAGTGGTGTGTTGAACTTAAAATAATAATTTTATCTAAGTTTTTTTTTTTTTTGAGTTGTTGTAAGTGGTGGGTTGAACTTGAAATAATGATTTGTATTGGACTGAACTCAATGAGGATGATCAAGAAAGTTCCACACCTTAGACATTTTAAAGCAACAAATGGTTCAACTGAACGAGTGGAAACGGCCACAAAAGCACTTCTGTTCCAAGATCCGTATTTCTAGTCTAGTTATCGTCGAGACTCAAACTCGCAATAAATAATTACAGAACCAGACAAAAGATAGAAGTGGAAACACTAGCTTCAATGTCTTAGCACAATTATTATTAAAAGATTACTGACATTTTGATGAAATATTTAAAAAATAACTTTTTCATATCTGAAGATTAATCATTAAAATATAGAAAATTGAAAATTGAACAAATGCATGGAGGTACTAGGAGCTTCAAACGATTAAACCTGATTTTAATAATAATAAAATATTCTAAGTTAAATGTTATTATTGTTCTAATAAATTAGACTGAGTGTAATCTTAGATAAGATGAAAGTCCTAATTGAGACTAGGTAAAAAAAGTCATAGTGAATACTAGGTAGGTGGAAAATCCTAGATCCGGTCAGACAACGAATCCTTAGTCCAGGAGACTGGACAAAGTTTTGACGAGTCGAGGACTTTGGGCAAAATACTATGGTCAAGGACGCTAGGTGAAAATCCTGAGAGTCGCAGACACCAGGTGGAAAACTAGACGGTTCGGGAGTGGGCATCTAGCAGAAAGTCCTAATATCTCGGACGCTGAGTAAAAGTTCAAAACGTTTGGAGGACCGGTTTGATAACAGGTAAACTCTCCTAAGAGGAGTAGATGAGAGCGCGTTCCCCGTTGAGGGAACAGTAGCCGTCGATTTGACCTAGGGTTTCCGAGAAATTCGAAAGTTAAAACTGAACAGTCTGGAAATTGTCAAATATTTTATTTCATATTATTTTATTTGTGTTAACTTTATTTTGCAAGGTATGTTTGGTATTTTGGACTAACATGTCTTACAGGAAATAAAATGCATAAAAGAGCCTCAGGTGAACATTGCTCGAGGCACCTTCCATGGTTCTGAAGGTGCCTCGGACACCCTAGTTGAAGGCGTCTTCAGATGGATGAACGTTGCAAAACGAGGAGGTTATCCAGTCTGAGGTCTTGGAGATAAAATATTGTGTTGGAGGCTCCTTCCATGGTGTTGAAGGCGCCTTCAGCACTCTATAAAAGTCTTCTTTGAGCAGGTGCTTGTACACAACTAATCTTCGAGATCCTTCTCTTACGCACTGCTCCAGACGATCCAACAAAGTCATAACGCTACTCCGACGATCGAAAGCACGCCTCTCCGAATTCCAAAGTCGTCGATATAATTTTGATTATTGTACTTTAATTATACTTGTTCTTTGTCTCTATACTTATAATTTATGGATTGATAGTGAATTGTCCAAAATAAACACTCAACAAGTGTAGGACTTGAAGTAGGAGTCGTCACAGACTTCAAACCAAATAAAAACAACACGTGTTAGTACTTGTATTTGTCTATCTTTATTTCCACTGCGTTTATGTCCGATTATTTTCCAAACTCCGTGAAAAAGCCACTAGAACAATATAAACATTAGTATTGTATTTTTTTCTCATGACACATGAAATAAATTTTGTAGCTCTTGCAGTTAATATTTCACGGAAGGGTTTCAATCCCACATGATCAACGTCCATGTTCATAAATAACTTCATCAATACTCTATATTTACTAAAAATTTTCATACAGAAACCATTATAAAACTTATGGTTTTCAGGCAAATAAAAAGATATATATAGATGAGGATAACAATAGTCAATTACTTGATTATGAAAATGTCGGTGGATGTCTTAAAGACATAGCTCGTGCTGATGTTCGGCCTGCTCGATATTGCAATAGTTGCCTGTGCAGGAGTTAGTAATGCGACAATTCTAGAATCACTTCTAGTAAACTGTCTATTCGAGACAGTCTTTAAAGACATAGCTCTTGTTCTCATAATACTTCTTTTCACTGGCTTCTTTCTTCTCATTTCTTTTCTACATGACAAAAATGTACACTTAGTAGGGCATCATAAATCCGGCAAACAGAGAGTAAAACTTGGCTTATTAGTCCTGCAGAATTGAATGTTTGAACAAAATCCAGAAGAGTAAACTAAAGCCGCAAGCAATTGCCTAAAGCTAGAAATGGTGAAATACTTGTTAATAAAAATTTAGCAAGAACAAGAGAAGCTCACCAACTGTGTGCATGCTTAGTAAAGCCTAAAGATTAAACAGTTGGCAATATAGTGTGCAAATAATCCATGGAACTGACCCAACTTAATTTATGCAAATCAAGAATAATCACAAATTGTTGGTACAGTTAATATTAATAATCAAACTCAAAATAATTTTGATGAATAACAAAAGGTTAAAATTAGATACTATATGTTCTAATTTATTTACTAAGTATATAAGACTAAAAGACTTAATGAGACCTGGTACTAGATTGAAGCTTAGTTAAATCTGGAGGACCTGATAACTAGGAGGAAACCCAATTAGATTGATATTTAGCGGGAAGTCTAGTTGGGTCTGCAAGACCTATCAATTGGCTGAACTCCAGATTGGACATCTAGTAGAAAGATATGGTGAATTAAGAGATCAAAGTCAAATAAGTCTGCAATTGGTAAGTTAAGGAAAGCACTTGAGGAGAGAGATCAGTGAGGATGTGTTCTTTTTGAGGGAGCAGTAGACGTCGGTCTGACTTAGGGTTTCAGTAAAATCTAAAGTCAGGATTGGACAGTCCCGAAACTGTTTAAATGTTTAATACTTATATTTCATATTATGTCCATTATGCTAACTCTATGATGCATAAAATCAAAATTTGAGTTAGGTCATTCCAGGTGACCGGAAGGGATCTAATCGCCCGGAGGTCCAGGTGACCAAATGGATCCAGAAGACCGAAATGACCCGAATTTAATCACGTGATCAGCTGAGTTGGCACACTCTGTTTGGTCTAAGTACGTCATTTTCCAGGCGCCCGAGAGTGGTCCAAGCGCCTAGGAATGGATAGAGCTTCGCCAGGTACAACCACATCATCGATTCAGGTGCCTAAAAGTTGTCCAGGTGTCTGGAAGTGGATAAACTCAATGACGAAGATGGATCAGATAGGCTTTAAAGGAGGCACCTAGGGGTGGTCCAGGCATCTGGAAAAGCCTATAAAAGAATCTTCGACCGGCAGCTTCAAACAATTATTCCTCATATCTTTCATACTTGTGTGTTGCTCCAAAACTACTCTACGACACTAAAACACTGCTCTAATGACAACACCCAAGTCTCATACTCTAAGTCGTCAGTATATTTGTATTTGATTATTTGTACTTTAATTTTTATATCTTTGTAACTATTCGAGCTATTAGTGAATTGCCCAAAAAAGTACTCAGTGAGTATGAGCCTTGGAGTAGAAGTTGTTGAACGCTTCGAACCAAGTAAAGCCAACCTGTGTACTAGTTTTTGTTTCTTTATTTCTATTGCTTTAACTCATAATTTCCCAAAAATTGAAAAAACGAGGCGCGCTATTCACCCCCCCCCCCCCCAATGTTTTTCAATCTTATAATTAGTATCAAATCGCAGTCACTCTGAATGGGTGCAACCACCTTTTCAAGCATTTTCCTTCTTTTAATTGTCAATCAGAATCGTTGCAATCATCCCTTCTGATCTTTTTTTTCCTCTCATATTTTTCTCATTTCTCGAAATTGGAACAACATCACTCGACTTAATTTGGTTTTCACATTACTCTTCTCCCACACTACTGATCCAAGACTCATTCTTGGCAATTCTTTACTTTTGATTTTTTTTTTTTTTGCAAGTGTCAATCTAAATGGTACAAAATGAGGGATACAACACCACACGTCCCCCACTCTTCAACGAGGAGAGGATAGAAGTCTACTTGAAGAAAGACATCGATCAGTGGTTCAACATACGACGAGGGTACAAGGCTCCAAGAGATGATGCAACCAGTCTGCCCCTTGATCCAGAAAAATGGAATCTAGAAATGAAGAAGCAGGTCCAAGTTGACTCACAAAAGCACTGAACACCCTCCAATGTGGGTTGACAAAGGAAGAACTCAACTGGGTCGAACTGTTCAAAAACCCGAAGGAGCTCTAGGACAAGTTGGTTGAGTTACATGAAGTAACAAATGACGCTAAGATAACGAAGCATGATTTAATATTAAACAACTTACTTAATATAAAAATGCAGGTTGGAGAAACGACAAACCCAACTGTATGCGAGATCAAGGACATCCTCAACGGACTTCATATGATCGACCACCAGTTGGAAAATAGGAGCGTAATAAGGTATACCCTAAACTCATTTCCTCAAAATGTACTATGGGCAAAATAGTTGTGTCTTTCGCTCGACTTCCTATACTCCTAAGTTTCTGCACACTTAGACACAAGGCATCAAAATAACAACATGACCTAACTTGACTTGGTTGATCATATCAAAATCATCACGGGTTACTTACAATCTCCCCCTTTTTGATGTGGATCAACCCAAATTAAGTTAGGGTAAACCAAGAAATAAATAGTAATAGAAATAGCAATTACATATTTTACATATAAGAAAAACATGTGCAAAAATAAAAAAATGTACCCTCCTTCTAGACTTAACCTCTAGTTCTCCCCCTTTGATCACATTAAAATGGGGTAATCTATGAAAAGCTAAGGAATAAAATCAAGAAGTTTTAAGTTTTGAAAATCGAGATTTTTCAATTTATAAACCATTTTTGGAAAATTTAAAAAAGTTTTGAAAAATTCTTTTAGATAGAGAAAATAATAAAGTTTCATGGAAAAATAAATTTCGCAGAAAATAGCATTGTAAGACCAACTTAAGTGAAAGCATTAGATAATTTTATAACAGTTAAATGGTTTAACAATTAGTCAATTAAATATTCATTTTAGTAATTAGCTTCCAGGCTATGGCGAGACACTAGACATTCTTGGTTATTGGAACAACAACTATTTTTAGACAAACCATCTTAAAGAAATTAAATATTTAATTTTCTTTCTGAAAGCCCTTGGTCTAACTTTCAAAAATTAAAAAAAAAAATATGTACAAAATGATAATTTGATTTTGGAACCCAAAATAGATTCCTTCCAACTGGTTAATTAAAAATTTCTTAGGGATATATCTCTGTGATATTCTTCTAATTTGACTCTTATGGTATATAAAATGTCAATTTAATCCATCATACTTTTTAACTTGTGAGTATGCATTATTTTTAATTTCTTCTTTCAATTTTTTATTTTCCATTTTTATATTGTCTAAATCCTCTAGTCGACAAAATGTTGCTAAGGTTAATTTTAATTCTTTATTTTATTTTAATAATTTTTTATTTTCTATAATTTGCAGGAACTCTTCAATAGTATTTTTATAAATTTAAATAATTGGTCAAGGGATAGAGACCGTACTTGACTTACCTTGTCTATTTCTGATGCTCCCCCTTCATCAATGCTCTCGATGCTCATTGAGGATAAGCTTGCTTCGTCTGACTTGCCACTAGCACAAGTCCGACAATGGCTTCGATCTTTTATTCAGACGATGTTTCATTCCACATCGCCTTTAGATTTCAATGCTTTGTCTAGACTGGTCTTTTGTCCTTGCTTTCGTCCTTATTCTTATCATTCATCTTCAATTTAGGGCAGTTGTCTTTCACATGTCCTTCATTGTAGTAGTAGTATCTTATCTTTCTTAATTCTTATTCTTTTATCCTGCACTTGATTAAATTTATTTGTTTTAAATAACTTTTTAAATTTCCTTACCATGAACGTCGTTTTGTCATCATCGAGAGAAGTTTCAAAATTTAGTTTGTCCATTTTTACCTTTAAGGCAATGTTGTGCTTAGGCTCCTTTTTCAGATCTGATCATCTCGTTTCATAAACTTTAAAAGTTGAAAACAACTCTTCTAAAGTACCTACTTCTATATCCTTAGAGATATAATAAGCATCTACTAATGATACTCATTCAGTAGTCCTAGAGAATGCGTTAAGCGCGTACCTTAGCGAATCTCGGTTGGTTACCTTTTCTCCGAGATTCGTGAGTCCGGTGATGAGTTCCTTTACTCTAAAGTAAAGGTGTGCAATAATTTTACCTTCTTCTAATTGGAGGTTGTTGATATGGTTCCGGAGTAGATCCCACCTCACAAGTTTTGCCTTCGAGGTCCCTTTGTGTAGTTTCAAGGATTTCTCCTAGAGCTCCTTCGCTAACTCGTAGGCTCCGATCTAGTTTGTTGATACAGTCTGACCTGGATGTTGTTTTGTTGTTGACACTGATTTAAGTTTGTATCAGATATTTAACCCAGATTAATTACTAATCTAGGTTGACTTGGTTGACCTGATTGAGAAAGTCCTAACTGGGATGTTAGGCAGTTGGAAAGTCCTGGTGAGTGAAGCCAGGCAGTGAGAAAGTCCTAACTGGGATGTTAGGCAGTGAGAAAGTCCTGGTGAGTGAAGCCAGGCAAGGGAAAATCCAGATGGATCAAGGGTGATCGGACATCTGGTGTTGAAAAGTCCAAGCAGGAAGCTTGGCATGCGAAGTCGGAGAAAGCTCGGTAGCTCGTTCTCCGGACTGCGGTCAGAGAGGGCTCGGTAGCTCGTTCTCTGGACCAGACGAAGTCGGAGAGGGCTAGGGAGCTCGTTTCTCCGGACTAGGTCAGAGAGGGCTTGACCCGGACTGAGTCAAGAAGGTGGATCGGTCAGCAGACCGATCCAGTGAAACCTTCGACACCTGATCGGTCTGGTGACCGATCAGGAATCGATCAGTGTTACTGGGCGATTACTGATCGGTCGGCAGACCGATCAGAAATCGATCAGTAGCCTACTGAGATTTTACTGATCGGTCTGGAGACCGATCAGGAGGCTGTACGCTTGGAAAGAGCGACAGCTGATCGGTCTGTGGACCGATCAGCCTAAGAGCCTGATCGGTCTGCAGACCGATCAGAAATCGATCAGTAGCTACTGTGATTTTACTGATCGGTCTGGAGACCGATCAGGAGGCTGTAAGCGTTTGGAAAGAGCGACAGCTGATCGGTCTGTGGACCGATCAGGTGACGCTCCGAGAAACCGAACTATAAGCTCTGATCGGTCTGTGGACCGATCAGGACATAGTCTGATCGGTCCACAAGACCGATCAGGCATCGATTAAGAACTATGGATCGGTCTGGTGACCGATCCACACACAATTCTGTTATGCTTGCTGTTTCTCTGCGATTCCTCCGCTTCGCTTTGATTTGCTTAAATCTCATGATATAACCATCTGTGCTGTTAGCTTTTGAGTTTGCAGGAACACAGGTATCATTTCCAAGCCTCATTTCAAATTAAGTCCATAAGAGGAATGGGACAAGTGAGCTTTTTACTGTGATTCGCGGCGCATGGTGCGTTTAAGGCAGAAACGGCTATTTGCGCGATCTGGCTGCGATCCGCTTGACTCCAGGCGATTGGCTCGTGCTCAGAAGACACCAGTGAGGGCTGTGATTCCATTGGTGTGAGTTCA
>JBBMJZ010000074.1:4775403-4789157 GCA_037833815.1 Zingiber zerumbet
ATTAATTTTAGTATTTATGGAGTATTGTAATATGTTAAGGGGATATATTAATGTATTAGAAGTTTATATAAGGAAATATTTAATTTTTTAAATTTAAAAAATAAAAAAAAATAAATAAAAAAACGCAGATACTGTGCGCGATGCGCACAGTATCCGAACTATATATATAACTTAAATTTATCCGGGCTACTGGCTGACTATAATTAATACAACAATTTAATTAATTTAAAAATAAAATAAAATAAGTATATAAATTTAAAAATATTGAATAAAATTATTTAATATTACATTCTATTCAACGACATGAGTATAAATATTATTAAAATTGTATTTTTTTATTCTTCTTAAAATTAAACTCATTAATTATTATATTATTAATAATTTTTTCAACCAACTCCCATTCAATATATATAACTTATATAATATACTACAAGCTCTTCTTCCATCAAGAATTATTATAACAAATTTCATAGCTAGAAATACTTGTTCCATAGTTGCTTTAAAAACGGAAACGGTTAAAATATCTAAATATTTCTCTTGTAATGTTCGATAAAATAGATTTATTATCCTCATTATCTTTTACATCAAATGTAATATGCATATGAAATCAAAAGACTTTATCATAATAAAAAATCACTAACTCCACCACGTATTAAGTTATATGTTTTCTAACAGGGTAATCATAAAAGCTACATATCAATCATGCAACAAATTACGTTAAAATTAGTACTCCAATTAGTCTTTCTAAACCATATTAAATTTCTAATTGGATTATCTTTTCTACCCGTATCATGTTCACTAATAGTTTGTCATACAAACAACTTCCATTCTTTAAACAATGTAACTTAGTATGGCATTTAGGAAATATGTTAATGAGATTACAAATAAAATTCAATTTTAAAAAGAATAATCAAATGAATACCTTTTTTTCAATAGTTTAATTAATCCTAATTGAAGGCGAGGAATAAAAAAATGTACATAATATGCACATGAATAATTTTTTAAGAAAAGAGTTTATAATTCATTACAAGATCATCACGTATATTTCTAGCACCATCATATTCTTATACCTGTATATTGTGTATATGCAAATCACAATGACCAAGAACATTAGTTATTTCTTTTTTAAGTATTGCAACAGTTGTTAAGTACTTGTTAAAATAATAGAAAACAAATAAATCAACTCATTGAATACGAAATGAGGGTGTTAAATTAAAATTGGATCATATTTAAACTAAATTCAATGGATAGACATGGAGATTACAATTATATTGGTCCAAATTAAAATTAATTTATATTTAATTTGACATAATTATAGTTGAATCAAGTAATAGATTAAACGATCCATTTAAAATATATTTTTTTTAAAAAATATATTCTCTTTTCTCTTCACCCCCTTCTTCTTCCTAACTCTTAGTAAAATCAAAAGTTTGGTGGAGCTGGAGCCCACCTTAGATATCTATATCGATAGATAGATAGATTAATATATAGTAAGAAAGACAGTTATCAGCTAAGAAAGTGTGTAACGAGCTCATGTGCATTAGTCAAAGGCAGTGGGTAGATTCTGTCGGCTTTCCCGTGATCTATCTCTGTCCTTCAATGGTGTTTGAAAAAACACCCTCTCTGGTTTTGCTTTCGCTCATTAAAAATTATGACAATTAATTTGTAAGTTTGAAGAATTGACAACTAAGTTGTTTCGTTAGGAAGGTAAATTAAATTAAATAAGTCAAAAGGTAAAAAAAAAAGATAATTTATTCATTCTCAAAGGCTAGCCAAAATCTCACGCGCGTTTTATTTTATTAATTTAGATAGTCAAACTCTCAGATAATCTCATCGAATAAATGCGGAAGTATTATGGTAATTCACTCAATAGCTGCCCTCCACGGCCAAAGATAAATTATTTTGTTTGTGAATTAGATTCTTGAGAAAAATAAATATGCACAGATAATAGTAATTGCTGTTTTAAGACATGTTTTCTTTTGTTTAAATAGGCACAGTTTTAGTTCAAAATTGCATTAAGTAGAATTGCTCAAATACTTATTAAAATTGATCTAATTTTGCTAGCGATCTAATTTATTCCAAATTAATTAATTATTATTATATTAACTTTAATTAAAGTTATTTCATCTATAATAGTTTTGACTAAATCTAATCTATGTGTAATAATTTTAACTAACATTATTTCGATAACAATACTAGAATGAAGTTATTTTAAAAAATAAAATAAATATTTTTTCATTTTTTAAAAAAGATAAGGCATCATTTTGATGATAACTAAAAATAAGCTATCCTTTTAATTCTATTCAATATAAAATATAAAATAGAAGAAACAGTCTGTCAACTATAATATTGTTTTCCTTTTCTAAAAGAGTTGAAATTTAATTTTAAAAATTTTAAAATTTATTTTAGCTTAGGATTTTCAATAAATAAGTTTAGAAAAAATATTTTTGAGTTATATACATTTTATTCTCTTCTTTTCTTAAATAATAAAAGAATGATATTAGAAAAAAAACAGGATATCCCTAATTATTAGAATCATAAAAAAACACTTTTAAAAAAAAATAATATAAAAATGTCTTTATAATATTTTCATACATTATCCTAACACTCATGGAATAGCTTCACTCATGGGCTCCTTCAACATGACTCTATATATTTTAAAAAGGAATAAATAATGAATACTTTACTCGGAACCCAATAATATTTTATAAGGAGAAGGTCAGACATGTAATAAAATATTTTAATATCAGTTGAGAAATTATCCCAACTTATTACAATAAACAATATTTAAAGATAACAATAGATCTAGCTTGGATTGGAATTTTATATCTTCTATTTTCATTCTCATTTATTATATTTATCTTCATCCCAATCTATATCTCCATGAGTTTTTTTTTTCTTTTACCCCTATCTTCATATTCATCCTCATATTCATACCATTCAGAAAATTGAATATCCTTCATACAAATAATTTGCTCATGATCCATCCAACTATCCTCATTAAAAAATATATATTAGAATTAATATCATATCCAAATATATATTATTTAATTAAATATTTAGATCAATATGAGTTTGATTCTATTAGACTCACCTTCATATCTATTATCCGAATATTTATACCCTATTATCCGATTATTTAATTAAGTCTATTTTTTTTTCCCTATATCCTCTTCTTTTCGAATCAGATATATATTAAATATCATTTCTAACACCTAAATAAGACTAATACAATATCTAGCAACACTCAAATATCTTGATTTTTTTTTTAAATTTAACTTATCAAAAATATTATATATAGAATATTTTTATACATAAAAAGAGTTAGTTATAATTTGTTAAATATTACTTAAATTTTATTGGAATCTTTTTTTTTTAATTTAAAATTATTAAGTAGTGATTTAGTAGTCGATATAATGATTATGTAATAACTATTATAATATTATAGTAGTTATTAAATGAATTTATAAATTTAATAACCACTAAATTGTTGCTATTATAGGTGTCCGAGTATATAATGATTTTAATAACTGTTAAAATAGTTTAGTTGTAATTGTTTATTCTGTAAATTACCTGAAAGTTCTCACGTCACGTACTAAAAGTTTTAAAAATGATAAAATGACGTGTTGAATTTTATTTTTCTTTTGGAATCAATTAATACAGTGAAATCATCGATTCAGGTATTATTTATTAATAGAGTAATATTAGGACTGGATTGTTATAATGGAATAATCGATTTAAAATTTTAATTGATGTTAAAAAAATTACTGTTGTTAATATATGAAGTAAATTTTTTTTTTTGAAGATATAAATATAATTAGCATCTCCTTTTAAATTTTCTAAATTCATCCGTCGATTTAGGTTAAAATGGATTTATGAATTTAAAGAGTTTAAAACGACCTGATGTTTTTATATATTCTCGTTCAAGTTAAATTCCAAAATTGACTGGTAAACTATATGAATCGGACAATGCTGTTTTGACGATTCCTAATTCGAGAAGTCGTTTCATTTTGGCATTTTATTATTTAATCATTGGCTAAGAAATCCTGTGTCCTTTCTAGTTTCTGGTTTTTTGAGGCGGTTTCTACGGCGGCCTTTCGCCCACAGACCTTTAATTCCTTCTTATCCGCCGTCAGCAAACCATGTTTCGGCTTCAGCGGCGAGGGAGAACTCGACACAGCGTCTGGTTTCATGCATCAGCCGTTGATTTGGGGCCTTAAAAAAAGGAGTCGGCCAGAGCGATGCTCTCTTACTCTTCCACTATAAATGCTTGCGAGCATCTCCGTCTTCATCTCATCCCAGGAGTGGAAAAAGAAGAAAAGCACTTTAGAGTGTGAGTTTTCAAGTGTCTGAGAAATGTCGAGCACCGCTGGTCAAGTCATCAAATGCAGAGGTTCCCCCCTTCCCCCAACTCCACACAAAATGATGATTTATAGTCAAGAAAATTTCTTTTTTTTTTTTTTGGTTAGAATCGAGGAATTGTAGTGTGCTTTACTGAACAAAGATGGATTTTTTTTTTAAATTCTTGGCTAGCTGCTGTATCATGGGAGGCAGGGAAACCGTTGACGATAGAAGAGGTGGAGGTAGCACCTCCTCAGGCAATGGAAGTCAGAATTAAGATCCTCTTCACTTCACTCTGCCACACTGATGTTTACTTTTGGGAAGCTAAAGTAAGTTTTTTTTAATGTTCTATATAGATGTTATTCTGGCATATGAACTATCAATGAAATCTAGTTCTTGGAGATTGTATGTTTAATACTTTTGGTGTTCGTTTTTTATAGGGGCAAAAACCGATGTTTCCTCGGATCTTTGGCCATGAAGCTGCAGGGTACTAAATCTCGGTCCCTTCCTTCCTTGTAGCTACTTTGCTCCTTAGATTTCAGTAATTCATTTTCACAGTCAAAAAATAACTTCTTAATTCCATTTCAACAAGTTTTCTGCATGTTAAGTTATTGAAATTGTTTACTTGTTCTCTTGATTGCATCATTTTGCTTTCAGCAAGGTAAATTTAGCTTATGTATTCCTAGATCGTAGTGTATTTATGTGCTTGCTACTGTTTCTGCTGTATCGTCACCATAAGCCATGCCATGTGTGTCCCAACTGTTTAGGGCTTCATGAACTTTCGACTTCACTGTTTCTGCTTTATCATCTTGATCAAATCATGTCATGTTTGTCCCAACTATCTGGGCCTTCATGAACTTCTCGAGCTCACCGTTTCTTTTGTACCAAGCCTATGCCATGCTTGTCCTGACAATTTGGGGCTTCATGAACCTTTCAACTTCCTTCACTGATTCTGCTTTGTCATTATCATCATGCCATGACTACTCAGGGCTTCATGAACTTTTGGACTTCACTATTTCTTCTTCTTCATCATCATCATCATCAAGTCATGCTTTATCCCAACTATCTAGAGTTTTATGGACTTTTCTACTTATTAAAATATGTTGCAAACTTTGAATTACATTAGTATCAAGCATAGGTCACTGCAAAAAAATATATGAAGTTCTTCATTGCATTAGCTATGTTTATCTCTTGCTAACAAGAAAGCCTTGAGACTTTAGGGTAGGGTATATCTTCTCATTTGAATTCATAATTTTGTCAATTAGGATTGTAGAGAGTGTTGGAGAAGGTGTGACTGATTTGGCACCAGGAGACCATGTCCTCCCTGTCTTCACTGGAGAATGCAAGGAGTGCGCCCATTGCTTATCCTCAGACAGCAATATGTGCAGTCTCCTAAGGATAAATACCGACAGGGGAGTGATGCTTGCTGATGGTCAATCGCGATTCTCAATCAATGGCCAACCCATTTATCATTTCCTCGGAACATCAACGTTCAGTGAATACACCGTAGTTCACTCAGGTTGCGTTGCAAAGATCAATCCTTTGGCTCCTCTGGACAAAGTTTGTATTCTTAGCTGTGGCTTCTGCACAGGTGAGGTCAATTTCATGTCTAGTTTTCAAAATTCAGTGAGTTAAGATAAACCATACGACAAATGTGATTGCTCTTGATGAATTTTCATCTATTTTTTCAGGTTTTGGCGCAACTGTTAACGTTGCCAAACCACCCAGGGGATCAGCCGTGGCTATTTTCGGGTTGGGTGCTGTGGGCCTCTCAGTGAGTTTCTGTTATTGCGGCTTGAGTTTGATAACATTTAAATTGCTTATACTAAAAATTGACAAATGCCTCTATGCCTTACTAATGTTAGGCTGCTGAAGGTGCTAGAGTTTCAGGGGCTTCAAGGATAATTGGGGTCGATATCAACCCCAATAGATTTGAAGAAGGTAAAATAGCAAAATTTAGGCTGTTGGAACTTGTTCATCGACATCTTATAATTTATCATGTAGTTGCTTCTAGAATGTGAATGATCTGGCTATGCTCTTCAACTACAAAAAAATGATGTTATTTGACACACTAATGGATTCTTTCCTTGATCAGCCAAGAACTTTGGGGTCAATGAATTTGTGAACCCAAAAGATTATGACAGGCCTGTTCAAGAGGTTTGTATGAGGATCTATTTACTACTATTCATACAAATCTAAATAACTCACCTTGCATTCTATTCTTTTAGGTGATTGCTGAAATGACCAATGGTGGAGTGGATCGAAGTGTTGAATGCACTGGAAACATTGATGCGATGATATCTGCTTTCGAATGCGTTCACGATGTAATGCTCTGCTTCGAGCCTCGGGTCCCTAAACTTGATACTTGAGACTACCTTAACATTGTTGCTGTTGACATCACAGGGATGGGGTGTTGCTGTGCTGGTTGGGGTGCCTCATAAGGATGCTGTTTTCAAGACTCATCCTGTTAATTTCTTGAACGAGAGAACCCTTAAGGGAACTTTCTATGGCCACTATAAACCAAGAACTGATCTCCCCGGTGTAGTCGAAAAGTACTTGAACAAGGTAGACATACATACTTCAGCTTGTTTGTTTACATCCTAATAGTCAATTTATAATACGAATAATTCACAAATATATATAATTCTTAATCCTTCAGGAGATTGAGTTGGAGAAATTTATCACACATGAAGTTAGCTTTTCTGACATCAACAAGGCATTTGACTACATGCTGCAAGGGGCCAGCCTGAGGTGCATCATCCGCATGGTTGATTAAGAGAGGCCTCCTCTCAAGAAACTTAACGCATAGATCAGTTGGAATGATCTTTAGAGTTCTCTGAATAAATATGTGATTATTGTTCTATAAATCTTTTGATTTCTCGTTCTCTTGTGTGGTCGTTGTCATTGTAAAAACTAAAAACCTTTCCTGAATGCAAATTTTACTTTATAATAATTATTTGTCCACTTATTCTGCACTGCAATGGTGATTGTTCTAGCAAGTTTTATGGAAAATCATTATGAGCATTTGAATACTGCTAACTCTCACAATGGATTGAGATCGGAAGAATAATTTGGATTCGTATATGATCCCATCTAGAAGTGGTGAACTGTGGGCCACTGACCACTGGTGAGCTGGTTGGAAGTTTGATGGGACGAAAACTTCGAGAAGAGAACACCGTGGAATGCCTACAAGTATCAACAAAAGGAAAGAGGGGAAAATCGTCAATAAGCAAGCTGGGGTCCCTGGGATGACTACTCTGATCATCAAGTCAGGATCAGAGAAGAAGAGGAATAGTGGCATAATGAGAGAAAAATGGTGGACTCACGTACCCGTGTTAGCAGAGAAAGACCCCTTTTATAATGCCTCTTGCAATCTCCGTATTTAATGAGACATCATATCACTGCTTCACAACTTGTCTAATCATCATTCTTCAACCGTATCTTGCAGACTCATCATAGGTATGAGGTGAGTATTGCGCATCTACGAGAGGATATAACCTCCTGACTCTCTGACAAGCTCATTTGTTGTATTAATATCATATTGTATGAATGATGAAACGGGCTTATGGCCAGAAGGTGTCTATTGGGCTGCCCTTAAGGAAATGGGTCACATAGGAGGTCTAGTCCTTCAAGAGGTGTGAATGAGCTATCATAGTATCCAGAAGGGGGGTTGAGCTCCGTGTACAATTGTAGGTTGGGGAACTGGGCCTTGAGGGTCTATTCGATCAGCCTTATTCGATTGGGAGATGGAGGGTAGCAGGGCAATGCAGACGTCTAGCTGAGCCGGGAAGTTGTTCCCCTAAGGGCCTATCCAATCGGCCCCTAAGGGGAGCAATGTCTCGTAGACACTTGGATGAGCCGAGGAGCTGGGCCCCTAAGGGCTTGTCCGATCGACCTTAGCCGATTGGGAGATGGAGGGGAGCATGGCCCTGTAGATGTCAGGTCGAGCTAGGGAGCTGGCCCTGAAGGGCTCGTTCGATTAGCCTTAACTGATCGGGAGATAAAGGGGAGCAAGACTCCGTAGACCTTCGACCGAGCCGGGGAGCTAGGCCCCTAAGGGTCTATCTGATCAACCTTAGTCGATCGGGAGATGGAGGGGAGCAGGGCCTTGTAGATGTCCGACCGAGCCGGGGAGCTGGGCCCCTTAGGGCCTATTCCATCGGCCTTAGCTGTCGGGAGATGGAGGTCTTGCTTGGCCAGCTGCTCAGCTCTTGACCTACTTTAGACTTTGACTGCTTCCTACACTGGCTCATTGACCTATGGACTTCACTTTAGGAG
The DNA here is from genome assembly GCA_037833815.1 of Zingiber zerumbet. Taxonomy (NCBI): domain Eukaryota; kingdom Viridiplantae; phylum Streptophyta; class Magnoliopsida; order Zingiberales; family Zingiberaceae; genus Zingiber; species Zingiber zerumbet. The sequence goes on from JBBMJZ010000074.1 coordinate 4,784,023, forward strand.
CCTTTCCTATTCACTATATCACAAGCTTCCCTTTCAAGTCTAGTCGAAGGAGACCCATGACTGACTGACTAGACCTCTTCAATCTTTAGTTTCCCGATCAGCTTTTTAGTCCTAGCTGATGTCATTCTGCTATGCATACTGTTTGAAGCTTATCCTTTTCGAAAAGGGACATGTCATATGCCATAAATACACAGTAATATGCGGCAATACGCTTGATGACATATTATAGTAATGATTTACTTATCACATTTATCATAAATGTCCTTTCTTATGGTGCCGCCACATGGTCTGACTTTACCTAGTTTTTTAATTCTCAAAGAGACGTTTGGTGTCTGTCTATTAGGCTATTGACCATTTCGATTCTTTGATCGAACGACTATGGTAATTAACCCACCCTTTTGCCCTTGAGATTGAACGACTATGCTTCCACCCTTCATGTTTATAAGCTTTACTAGTCCAAGGTTTTTAACCCACACATTCTTCTCCTTCTTTAGTGCTTGTCGTCTTCCATCGTGATCCCTTCCTTAGGCTCCCAAGCTTCTCCTTTGCATGTAAGCTTACATGTAAGGCACCTTCGGCAAGATAAGTTTTGCAGATAGAGTTTCGTCCAATGGAGGCTCCTTGGAGTTGTTGGAGGTGCCTCCAATGAGCTATATAAGCCAGTCTTGAACTATAGGATAGTGGCACGTGAGAGGAGGAGGAGAGGGAGGGGGGGGGGGGGTTGAATCACATGCAATTTTAGATCTAATCTTTTTCTTTTTTTCTTTTAAAACAAAATGGACAGCAGAATTAAATAATATACGAGAAAAAGAAAACCAAGACACAATCAGTTACTTGATTTGGAGCATTTATCGACTTCTACTCCAAGACTCACGATCCCTGGGACTGTATCGAAAGAGGAAATCGAATACAAGTAGTAAACTAAGGACAATTGTAACAACTTACACTTTCCTTTATAAAATAATTAAAAACTTAATTAAAAATTTTGTTACCCAACATGTGAAAATTATCGAATCAAGCTCGACGTTGAACGACTTCTCAGTAGTAGTAGGGTGTGGCAGCATCGCAACACAGTGGGAGGACAAATTTGGAGCAGCCAGAATCTTGAAGGATCGCATATATAAGTTGTGTTATGAGATGTGGCCGAATCTACCTTATATAAAGCATTAAAGGCACCTCCAATGCCACTCGAACCATCTCCAATGCCACTCGAGGCCTCGTAGATGTCGAGTCGAGCCGGGGAGTTGGCCCCTAAGCTAAGGGCATGTTCAATCAACTTTAACCGTTCGGGAGATAAAGGGGAGCAAGACCCCGTAGACCTTCAACCGAGCCGAGGAGCTAGGCCCCTAAAGGTCTATCCGATCAACCTTAGTTGATCGGGAGATGGAGGGGAGCAGGGCCCCATAGATGTCCGACCGAGCCAGGGAGCTGGGCCCCTTAGGGCCTATTCCATCAGCCTTAACTGTCGGGAGATGGATGTCTTGCTTGGCCAGCTGCTCAGCTCTTGACCTACTTTAGACGTTGACTGCTTCCTACACTGGCTCATTGACCCATGGACCTCACTTTAGGGGCCTTTTCTATTCACTATATCACAAGCTTCCCTTTCAAGTCTAGTCGAAGGAGACCCATGATTGACTGACTAGACCTCTTCAATCTTTAGTTTCCTGATCAGCTTTTTAGTCCTAGATGATGTCATTCTGCTATGCATACTGTTTGAGCTTATCCTTTTCAAAAAAGGGCATGTCACATGCCATAGATACACAGTAATATGCGGTGATACGCATGATGGCGTATTATAGTAATGATTTGTTGATTACATTCATCATAAATGTCCTTTCTTATGGTGCCACCACATGGTCTGACTTTACCTGGTTTTTTAATTCTCAAAGAGACATCTGGTGTTTGTTGATTAGGCTACTGACCATTTCGATTCTTTGATCGAATAACTATGGTAATTAACCCACCCTTTTGCCCTTGAGATTGAACGACTATGCTTCCACCCTTCAGGTTTATAAGCTTTACTAGTCCAAGGTTTTTAACCCACACATTCTTCTCCTTCTTCAGCGCTTGTCGTCTTCCATCGTGATCCCTTCCTTAGGCTCTTGAGCTTCTCCTTCGCATGTAAGCTTACATGTAAGGCACCTTCAGCAAGATAAGTTTTGTAGATAGAGTTTTGTCCAATGGAGGCTCCTTGGAGTTGTTGAAGGTGCCTCCAATAAGCTATATAAGATAGTCTTGAACTATAGGATCAGTGGCACGTGAGAGGGGGGAATCACATGCAATTTTAGATCTAATCTTTTTCTTCTTTTAAAAACAAAATGGACAACATAATTAAATAAAATACGAGAAAAAGAAAACCAAGACACAATTGGTTACTTGATTTGGAGCATTTATCGACTTTTACTTCAAGACTCACGATCCCTGGGACCGTATCGATAGGTAATTCACTATAAACCTCTTCCGGAAATGTCTAAAGAGGGAATCGAATACAAGTAGTAAACTAAGAACAAATGTAATAACTTACACTTTTCTTTATATAGTAATTAAAAACTTAATTAAAAATTTTATTACCCAACACGGGAAAATTATCGATCAAGCTCGGTGTTGAACAACTTCTCAGTAGTAGTAGGGCGTAGCAGCATCGCAACACAGTGGGAGGACAAATTCAGAGCAGTCAGAATCTCGAAAGATCACGTATATAAGTTGTGTTTTGAGATGTGGCCAAATTTGCCTTATATAGAGCATTAAAGGCGCCTCTAATGTTACTCGAGGCGCCTCCAATCTTGAACTTTATCCCTGAAGGTTTGACCTCTTATTATCAACGAAGCCTTCCCTATATCCACTCGAGGGCACTTCCAAACCTTGTCCTAGGTGCCTCCAGTTGCAAGAGTTATCCCTTCAACCTTAAACTCGATAAGCTTGGCAGTTTGCGACCTTTATCTGTGCAAGAGTGCCTAGAAGGCGCTTCGAGCCGCCTCCACGCCATGCTCTAGGGCGCCTCCAACCACATGGGAGGTGCCTTCACGCCTTTCTACGCAGGTTTTCGGCCAAAGCAGCTGAGGCGCCTCCACTCAAACAAGATGCGCCTCGGATCACTGTTCCCCGAGGCTTGAGGTGCTTTTCACCCCTGAAAATGCATTAGTCTAAATAACGAACTATACCCTATAAAATAGAGTTAGCAAAATAATATAATAGCATTATTAATTAGATCATATCTTCCCAAAACTATGATCTAGTCTTGGTCTCAGTTTAAGCTTCTAAAATGGACCTAAATTGGATTAGCACTACAATCCCTAATTGTGACTTGTCCTCATTGGATTACTTTCCTCTAGTGACTTAATTTACTTACGATGTAACATTGCTTGACTCTCCTTTGACCCACCAGGTCTTCCCGCCAGTTGTCAGGTCTGCAAACCTATTAGCTAGACTTCCCGCTTGATATCATATCACTCCTTGACCTATCTGGACTTACCACCAACTATCAGGTCCAATAACCTGGCTGGATTTCAACCTGGTGTCAGGTCCTCCAGATTCGTGAAGTCCTGCACACTTGGTAAAAATGTTAGATACATTACACCTAATTTTAATTCATTTAACGTTTATCAAAACTTAGGTTTGATCATTAGTGCTAACTACATCAACAATCTCTTCCTTTTTGATGCAATGACAATCTGGGTTAAAGTTAGAAAAATATACAACAAGAAATAGTAATGATTTAAGAGAAATTAAATGACTTGGATTTTTATTTTATTTTCTTAATCATTTTAGGGTTAAATTTTTTAGATTTTTTGTAGTTTTCTTACTTAAATCCTTATCCTCCCCCTTTGACATTCATTAAAAAAATATGTAAATAAGTACATCAAAAATAAAAAACTTATAAACAAATTAAGTAAATTTATTAAGCAATAAAGATAGTCAAAGTCTATTTCAACGAGGATTTTAAAAAATAATTCAAAGAAAATACTTTTAAAGTAAAGAAATTGGGAAAATTATTTTCTCAAGTAAATGATTTTCAGGTAAGAGAATTTTCACTTAACATGTTCTAAAAGAAAGTTCCTTTTTAAAAAGGCGTTTAAAAATTTATTTTGAAAACTTTCTTTAAATTTAGTTGAAAATTCTCTTCTAAGAAAGTTACAAAAGATATTTCACCAATTTTCAAAAGAATGTTTAAAGTATTTTAAAAATATTTTTTAAGGTAATAAATTTTGTAAGTATTTTTCAATACTTATTTTAAGTATAAACTTTGCAGAGAGTTGTTCAAAATAGTTTTCAAAATAAACTGTAAAGAAATTTTGAAATTAATTTGCAAAGTTATTTTTTAAAGAATCTTAAAGTTTTGTTTGGAAAATTATTTTCAAAATAATTGTTAAAGTGAATTTTAAAAAAGTTTTTCAAAATTCTTTGCAAGTATTTTTTACAAAAATTTAAAACATAAAATATTTTTCAAAGTAATTTTTTATAACACCTGGAAAGTAATTTTCAAAATACCAACAATTTTCAAAGTAATTTTGAGCATTTTTGAAAACATATTCTCCCCCTTAGCCTGATATTACTTTAAAAAATAATCATCTAAAATGTGTCCTTAAATGTCTAACTTTCAGTTACTAACTAACTACTAGAAGATAGTAGTGTTTACTTGGTTAATAAAGTTAAGTACATTTGTCCACCTAGTTATTCACTTAGAAGGATTACATAACTTGATCAATGTAATTTGATCTTTTTTCGCCCAGACTTATTTTGATGTATTGATATAAGCATCTGAAGTCCAGGCAAAATCCTAAGCATTCCTAGTGTGCTTGTGAGATACTGGTTGCCTAAAATTATAAGATCATGCTGTTTAAGGGAAGACCTATGTTAAGTCTGTAATAGTTTTTGAAATCCTAGAAAACTGATGATTTTGAGAAAACATAATTAAGGAAGTTGCCTAGAATTTGAAAATTGCTTGGTAAGTAAGAATTAAGGAAGAGATTAATAGCTTGTCGCGCTTGATCGCTTGCTTCGTTATTGTTGATACGTAGCGGAATAAGAACACGAAACACTCTACAATACTAACACGAGGATTTACTTGATATCCACCTCAAGAAGAGGTGACTAATCTAAGGATTCACACACGATGCACTTTCCACTATGAAAAC
>JBBMJZ010000074.1:4809870-4822879 GCA_037833815.1 Zingiber zerumbet
GAGGTGGAGTCATTAAGAAAAGAAAATCAAGAATTGAAAACTCAAATGACTATGATAAATCAAAGTGGCAGGAGAGGTGGGCTACTCAGGAGCAAAAATTAGCCTAGATGCGAGCAATCATTACTAAATGGGACCAGTCACAATAACCCCAGCCACAGCATGGTATTAAGTCACAAGAGACTTGAGACCTATCCCCTGCTAATGATTAGATTTTTTTGACATATGTTCAACTACAACTTGATTTTTTTTTTTAATTTATCATATATTAATTAAGTAAAATATATTTATTTTATTTGGATATTATTAGATATTTATCTTAAATTGTATTATATTTTTTCAAGAGTATGTATTGATACATTCATCATCATCGCTATCATTAGATATCCAAAATATTATGCAAGTATTTTTTTACATGTAAAATTAGTTATATATTACAATTTTTGAGTTATATATTACATATTCATTAATTCATTCTAATCATAATCTCTTGTATTTGACTTTTACAATATTATATTTGGATACATGTGTACGAGATGTATCATAGTAAGTATTTTGGATATTTTATGTTTGTCTTTTACTTGTCATTCACTTTTGGATAGTTATGATTGTGAGTATTTTGTATTTGGATAGTTATGCTTGTATTTTGTACTGAATTTTAGATATTTTGACAATTATGATTGTGTTTTGTATTTAATTTTGAATAGTTTGTTTGTTACTATATTGTGAGCATATTGTATTTGTGAGTATGTTGTATGAATTGTGTTTGTGTTGTCATCGTTTGTGATGATTTTTATTTATATGAAAATTGTATATATGATACGTTGTAAATAAGGGTTTTTTTAAAAAAATTCTTATTAAATTTTACCAACGGAATTATGATTCTGTCGATGATTTTCAACGGAAATCACCATTCTGTCGACAAAATATCGAAGTACATAGTAAATTTTTAATATAATACCAACTGAATTAACAATTCCGTCAGTAATTTTACCGACTGAATTTGATTCAGTCAGTAAATTTTGTCACCCACCATTTGCTCTATGCGGACAGGACAGTTGTTCTGTCGTTAAATTTTACCGACGGAATATAAATTTCCGTCGGTGAATATCCACTGAATATCATTTCCATCGGTAAATTACATTTTTGACGCAATTACTTCCAATATCACAAATTTCATCGTTATTCTGTCGGTAATCACAATTACAGATGAAATTGTGACGAAAAATTTAGTCGTTATTCGTTGTTATTTTTATAGTGCCAATATTACAATCAATTTTAATATGATGAAGTAAAAAGTGAATGGAGCGAATTCGTCTCTTCTTAAATGTGTGTCTAAGGATCGTGTACGTTGTGATATAAATTTGTTGGTTGTATTTAGAGATTGTAGATATACTTTTGTGTGAAGTTGGTCAAATCTATTTTTTTGTGAATATTTTTTTTTGGTTGTATCTGGTAGATATTTATAGTATATTTATTCAATTTTGACCATGAAAATTATTTTATTCAACTAAAATTGTGTTATAGTAAAATATAATTAATTACTTCTGCACTACAAATAAATAAATTTTAGACATGAGTTTAAAAGGATATGAGATATTTCCATTAGCATGAGACCTGCCTTTTGGGCAGAGACGAAGCCAAAGGGGGGCGATGGCGGTAGCCACCCCTCCTTAATTTTTTAAATATAAGTGTATGAAGTATAAGAATAGGGGGTGAAATAGAGGCGAATGGAGGGTAACGACATGGTCATCTCCCCTCAACATAAACATATACATTTCGCCCCCTCTATATGAAATTTCTGACTCCATCCTTGATAGCTGCTATAACACGTATTTAGAATTTAGAGTTTACCATTTAAATTTATTAAAGTGAAATGAATAATTTTCACGTTGTAACATCTACTAAGTAGTTATTATACATTTGTAGCAGCTATCTATACCTGATATATATTTGTAGTAGCTATCGATAGCTGTTATAATATGTAAAAATTATTCTGTAACTGCTACAACGTATTTAGAATTTAGAGTTTATCATTTAATTTTATTAAAGTAAAATGAGTGACTATTTATATTGTAATAGCTATTAGAGTAGCTTATACACTTATAGCTAAATCTTAAATTCTAAAATATTGAATTCTAAATTTTAAACTTTAAACACTATTATATTAAAATATTTTTTACCAACTTAATAAAATTATTTAAATTTCATCAAAATTACTTTAAAATAGTTGTAAGAAGCTACTAGGTAATCATTATAACACTACAACAGTATTGTATTAGGTGTTACATATTGTGTCATCTAGTTATAGCTATTATAATAATATTAGAAATAAAAAAACAATGTTATAGCAGTCGCTCAATAGTTTCTACGTGTTATATCAACTATCAGTAATTATTACAACAACATTGGAATAAATAATATTATACGAAAAAAATATCTGACAAGATTTTTTTTAAAAAACATCTATTTGATTTGTTTGTTTAATTTAGGATGAACCTTTTATTTTTATGTAAAACATACCATCAACTTAACGAGTACCAAGTGAAGTGATTGATCATGAAGTCAGTTGATGGTGTAGCGACATAACTTCTTAATTTATCATGCATTTAAGAATATAGATTTAGCTTCGACGAATTAATAGATGATTTTTTTTTAATAGATGGTCGATCTAGAATGCTGAGTTGATAGATTATCCAATATGAGTATTTTTTAATTTATTCTAATAGTCAAATCAATCAATCCAAAATTAATCATCGAAATTGAATAATTAATATCAATTAAAAAAAATAACTTGTATCCTATATAGTCCATAACAAACTTTGACATGTTTTAAAACAAAAGGTTAATATTATATATTTTTTAATTTGTATTATTTTTTAGTTTTATAATTAAATTGACATCTAAGTAGCAAGAGTAAAAGAACTGACATATTTGGGTAAATTTCAAATTTCAAGTTGATATAATAATTTAATTATATAAATTTAATAATGAAACGCATTAAATGAATGTTCATTGATGTATTTATTGAAATTTATTGAACCTACCTGAAATTAAAAAATTGTCGCTGGACTTTTACGAGATGGCAAGTACTTGCCACATTCGGTGTTTCGTAATTAATTTATAATTAAAGTATTTATTTCGTCTCAACGTTTAATTCATTTTTTAAACGGCATTTTCTCATAAAGCTCATTCTAATTTTAAAATTTTTCAAAAGCGCACTTGACTTGACTAGGAACCGCTGGGTCACGCGGCCGCTAGCCAAACAGGCAACAGCCTAGCCGCATGATCTCTATAGCCGCACGCTGGTGGAGTACCATTTTAATTAATTAATTAATTTAATTAATTAATAAGAAGGGTATTTTGAAAAAAATATACCTCTTAGGAAATGTGATTATGGTGCACCTTTTAAAAAAGTTCGAAATCCAGATGCGATAAATGTCCTAAATACTCTAGTATTATATTAATATTTATCAATTTAATTAAAATTACCTAAAAATTATAAGAGTTCTAAATTATTAAAATAATTTCACTCAACTCAATCAAAATTATTATATATAAAATACTCTTTTATTAATTTGATTACAATTATTTAAATTTAATTAAAAATTACCTCGACTTATTAAAAATAAGTCAAAACAATTGTCCAAATTATGATAGTAATAAAAGTGCAAATTTTACGAATGAAATATCTAAGGGGGCGTTTGGTACGCGTATTTTTTGTTTTCATTTTCTAAAAAAATGTACATTTTTCAAAAAATAGTATTTGGTTTACATTTTTTAGAGATGTAAATGAACCAAACGGTTCGTGAGCTATTCGGAGCTCGGTTCGGTAAAAAACTCGTTTGAGTTCGTTTGTTTCTCTTATCTAACCGAGCTCGAGCTTAAGGATATTCGGTTCGTGAGTTCGCGAACATGTTCGTTTGTAGGTTCACAAGTCTTAAAACGAGCCATAAATCGAGTCTTAAATCAAGCCTTAATCGAGCCAAAAAAACGAGCTCTAAAATGAACAAAAAAACGAGTTCTAAAACGAACCTTAAAACGAGCTTTAAAATGAGCAAAAAAAAAATGAGCTCTAAAATGAGCCCGAAAACGAGCCCGAGCTCGCTTAACGAATTAGACTCGTTAACTATGATAATCGAGCTATTAACGAGCCGAGCTCGAACTGTTCGCGCGCTTGATAATTCCAAAACGAGCCGAGCTTGAGCCTTGGAATAAAAGTTCGATTCGAGCTCGAGTCGAGCTCGAACCCGAATATAACTTAAACGAGCCGAGCTCGAGCCTAATACTGTTCGGTTCGATTCAACTCGTTTACATCCTACCCATGGACCATTAAATTTATGCCCATCCCCAACCTTTTTTGAAGATGATCTTCTGGTTCCATCTGTTGTGGTCCATTTTTAGATTCGGAATAGTGATAGATGAATTTAACAGTCCCAATACTAAATTATTTAGTAGATGTGAATCCATCAAATTTTACTTATCATTGTAGTGGACTATGTCCTGATCCATTAAATACGGATGAGAGGATTCCAGTGCCTACACAACCATGCTATTAAATTCTTTTGTATTTAATAATTCAGATATTTTTTTTTTCAAATTGATTAATTTTAGATAAATTAGGAAGCTCGACCAATATTTTTAATACATCCTAAATTTTCATAGAAAAATGTAATTAAAATGTAATATTTTAACATTATTAATTAATCGTAGTCAAAATTATTTTATTAATCAAAACTACTTCAAGTTAATACTAATTGATCTAACGTAACTGAAACTAATTAAATATTATCGAAATAATTTTAATTAAAACGTTCAAATAAAAATTATCAATTAAAAGTGTAAAAGATAAGAATATTTTTAAAATGTGAAATACTTTTTAAATATTTTTTATATGGCAGGGTGTCCTAAGGTGGGGTCCAGCAATTCAATCTCTCTGTACAATTCATACTTTAAAATTAATAATATATAATTTTATATTAACTAATAAAATCATATTTTAATTTTATAAAATAAAAAGTAAACGCATAGATACAAATACAATAAATGTGCAGTGATTATATAATGAGATATTTCAGATCAATTTAATGTAGTCTAAATATTAAATTTTAAACTATTAATTCTGATTTGAATTTCAAATTTCAAATTGTGTTTTATTTAAAAAATAAAAAACTTATTATAATTCCTTTGTATAGTTAATGTAATGAATTTTATATTTATTTGTGGGTTATCAACTTGTGCTAGAAATAAGATAGACTTTACGAGCATTTAATTATTTAAAAAACATTTCAAACATAAATTTATATTTTATTATTAACAACGAGAACGTTTATTTCCAAATTAATAATTTATTTGATCCTAATTATAAATTGGGTAGCAAAAGCTGAGTGGGCAGTGGGAATTTTAAAAAACTGGTGTATTATTATTCTTATTATTTTTTAAAAAGTAAAGCTTATACATTAATATATATTTTTTTAAATATGTATATTTTTAAAACTGGTTTAAGTAAATTGAATTTAAATAAGTTGACCAATCAAGTGCATTTAAGTTGATCACGTGCAGTCACGTTGACAACATTAAGCCGTCCAAATCTTAGTGCCCATATATTTATATTGTTATTTTAATTAGAAGAGATAAATATGTGTACGCATATAAAAGCTTTATTATTAAAATGCAGATAGGATCTCATATGCCGTAATCTCTTGGTACAAAACCTCTGGACCGTAACTCTTAATTTGTTTTTTTGACTAGAGGTAATTTATAAGTGGAATTTTATAGATCCCACCTGTATAATTGGTGGGGTCTATAAAATTTTACAATCCATTCTCTAGATCATACTTTATGGTCTCCAGAGGATCCGTACTCGTAATCTCCTATCCTCATGCCCCATTAATTAAATGACAGATGAAAAAATATGATTTTGAATGATAAAAATAAAACCCTGGTTTAAAATTTTAGGTTGTTGACGGAGCCGGGAGAGATTATAGAAAAATTATTTAAACACCTTAAATTTTAAAATCATAAATCCTAAATCCTAAATCCTAAAGGAGTTTTGTTTTTTTTTTTTTCAGTTCAAAATAATATTCTTTCATTGTTTAACTAATGGAACAAGGGATAGAAGATTAGGGAACAAAAGATTTGATCATATTAAAATGAGCGTATAATAACATTTTTAATCCTTTTAGAAAGTTAGGAATAAATTAGAGCAAGTAAAGTTTTTATAATTATATACAAAATGTACATGCCCCGTGAATTGTGATTATAGTAACGAAAAGAATTAGACGAATACCCTATGCAATAAGAGTTAACATCTCGGTTAGGAAATATTGCATCAGGGAAATTTTATCTATGCCTTCTGATTTAACTTGTGACCGATGAATTTTTTTTTATAGAATCGAATTAATTACCTTCTAAATTAATCAAATGAGCTAAATACTTATAACTAATCACTGGTTTCCAAGTGGCGACCCCTTCCACGATAAGTTAATTCAATTTTCTTATCAACTTATGTCATGATATATGTTAAACCTAATTTTGATTAATAAAAAAATTAAAATTTATTCATAAATCAAACTTTAACCCGTAAAATAATAAAATAATTAAAAACTATCAACAAATTAATTTAATTTTAATTTATTTATTAGCTAAAATTCATTTGACTCATAATTTTAAATGTTTACTAGTTAAATTTATTTTGAACGGACAAAATTGATCGATAATTTTTCATCGATAATTTTTCCTGTAGTTGTATGAATTAGGTGGAGTTTGTGTAAGGAACCAAGGCGCTAAACACGTGAAAACGTAGTGGAAAATATCTAGTTCCTTTCAGAAGATCCATGCGAAAGGAAACCATATACTATGTACTAATTTTCTACGTGAGAAAGTTTATACCTTTGTTGCGTGCCCTTCACAATCCTGACAGCAACGTTTCTTTAGATGCAGATCTCAGCGCGATCAGTAGGTCCGCGCCTCTATGGTATCCACACGAACACGTTTTCCGTCCGTCTCACGAATTCACAACTTGGAAAAGAAACAACCTTTATTGTGCTAGCAACTCTACAAGGTTGTTTTGGCCAAGAGAAGAAAAGGAAAAAAGAGCAAAAACCAAGAAGAGCACATTCACCCACGTTGCAGCGTCCGTTGACATAGACATCCGGTCTTAGAGCATCCGCAGTCGTAAATCTCTTAAAGAGGTTCTGCCACATCATTGTCATATCAAAAGTTAAAAACCTTACTCCTTTTAAAAAACTCTCTCCATTATCATAAAATTTTTATCTTTTAAAAACCTCACTAATTTTAAAATCTTCTCTCCACTATTTTTTTATAAACCTGTCCTATAAACCCCACCTATATAACGAAAGAGAGGTTTATGTTGAGAGGCTTATAGCGTAACTTGCCTGCTATCAACTTTCCACTACATACGCCCTTAGCTCATACGTGGAGATGCAGGAAACCACCGCATCAGTGTATACGGGACGGCAAGGGCGCCGGTCGCACTGATCTCGTTACCCCCTCGGTGCGTAACGGTTGTTTCTGATGGCCTAAAGCTGCCGCACGGCGGACCAGGACCGGAAGGTTCTCCATCCTCCTCCCGAGGAAAGGTATGGCATGTTCATCGAGCATAAGGATGAAGAGGTCGGCGAGGGCCTTCTTGACGCGGCATGGCCCTCCCCGAGGGGCCGGCAGCCATCAGGGTCTCAGGGAGGCGAGGCCGACCTCGAAGGTCCTTCTGGACGCGGCGTTGCAGAGGTCAAGCGCCTTGACGGCACGGTCAAAGATATCGGAGAGAAGCGGTTGAGGTGGGCCGGCTGCTGCTTCCCCTTTCTGCAGTTGAAGAGGGTCATCCGGAACTCCTCCTGGCAGATGAAGAAGCAATCGAACAGCTTGCGCACCCGAGGAAGGGAGAGTTGCTCATATGCACCATCGTGGGTGGAAGAGAGTGTTGGACGTTTAGGCGTTAGAGACGGAAGGGTTCGTCCAGGGAGACGAAGGGGTGTCCTTTCCCCTTCGTCTTCCTCAGCCTTCTTATTTAAAGTGCGTCCAAGCACAGATCCGAAAGACAAGGAGAAGGTTTTTGCGAAGGTGATCAGGGAGTACCGAGGTGATCGTGTGAGAGCAAAGGGAGAGCATCCGGCTGGGATTTGGCTCGTGAACTTTGAAGTGCTTTCCGGTTACTCCGTGATCGTGCTTCTGACAGCGGCAACCTCTTCGTTCGACCGCCGGCGTGTTCAGTAGCGACTTCAGGAGATCACTGTGAGTGATTATAATTACCGCTTTGCTTCTTCGTTTTCGTTTTAATCTCGATTTTGATGCTACTGGACCAACAGAGACGTCATGGAAAAGGTCAGCCGCGTGCTACTGGAATACCTCGAGCTCGAGGTCGTGGGAGGCGCCGCCGGCGGGGGAGTCGTCGTGGTGGCCGTACGTCGATGCCGTGGACCTGGCCGCGGCTGATGCTCAAGATCGAGCATCCGATGGAGGCGAGTAAATCCATGCTCGCGTCCTACATCGGCAAAACTTACCATCGACGATTCTTCGATTCCTGTGAGAAATCTGGGATTACGGTAAGAAACTGATGTAGCTGGATAGGGATAAAAATTGTAACTTTAACGGATTCAGTTTGTTGCGCGAATCCAGGATCTGCATCCGACTGAGGTCAGATTACGGATCTTATGTTATAAAAAAGATCCGAAATTAGGGGTAATTTAGTCAATTGATGAAAAATTAAAACCCTAGATAGGCCAACTGATATACTATATAACTTGGCCGGCTTAGGTTAGCAATCATTCTCCGTTTTAGAGGAAAGGGAGAAAAGGGATCGGCGACGATGCAAATCTTTGTGAAGACGCTCACGGGGAAGACCATCACCCTTGAGGTCGAGAGCAGCGACACAATCGACAACGTCAAGGCCAAGATCCAAGACAAGGAAGGTGATCTTTTCCCGATAAACCTTTTTTTTATTGTTCTTATAAATCTTCTCCGTTTATTTTTCTCGTTTTTCCCCCCTTTTTTTTGTTTTATATTTATTCATTTTTGTGCGTTTTTAGGTATTCCGCCTGACCAGCAGAGGCTCATCTTTGCCGGGAAGCAGCTCGAGGATGGACGAACTCTAGCGGATTATAACATTCAAAAAGGTTTGTTTTTGATTCTATTTGGGCTTTTCTGTGTCCGCTCTTTGGGATCTCCTCTGATTATTTAATGATTTTATTAGAGTCGACCCTTCATCTTGTGCTGAGGCTTAGGGGTGGAATCATTGAGCCTTCTCTTATGGCTCTTGCTCGGAAATACAACCAGGAAAAGATGATCTGCAGAAAGTATGCACGCAACGCCGTTTCCTTTTATGTTTTGTCAAAGAAACTATCGTTTGGATTGCTTTACCTTCCATATTGCATACGAAGAATTACTTGTGATGTTCTTTTGTCTTTTGGATGCATAAGTAACGTTTACCGTAAATGGAACTATGGCTTAGAGCCCTCCATACTCTTTTGTGTTGTAGAGGTTGCCATAAGTCCATAAATTGAATCTCCTATACTCCACCAGCTGTATTTTATCCATTGGTAGCTGGTTTTCATAGGAGGAACATGTAGCTTTTTAGACGTTAAATATGGTACCTGGTTGAAATATGTTGAAGGGCACATGCAACGTGGCTTTCCAATATATATATAAAGGGGTGTTATGGTGCACCCCCTATGTCACGGTGGCTGAGGGGGCGGGGCGGCCGGATGACTTCTGGGCACCCCCGAGTTGTGAGGGCTGCGTACGCGCCCCTGACATAGCAACTCGCACCCCGAGTTGTGTTTTGTTATGCTGCACACTCCGTCCACACTTAAAAAATAAATAAAATAAATAAAAAAATTTACCACACTTAAAAAATAAATAAAAAAATTCACAAATGCACGTTGTCGCAGATGAGTCCATAGCAACTCGCATAAAATCTGTGTGTGTATAAGAGAGAGAGATGGTTCTGCCAATAAGATTTTGCCTTTAGGGATTGGGTTATAGTATTAAGTAAAAAAATTTTTTTTTGGGGTGTACACGGGATGTCCATGGTAAGGTGTGCAAGATATCAAAATTCGCTCTTTCTTTCTCTATATATATATTGATGTGCTTGTGCATGTGCACCGGATGTTGTCCTTGTTTTATCATTCTATGTTTCATTGTTTAAATTAATTAAATTCCTGCACAGCACACTTGTTTTTATCCAGTTTGTCTTGTTATCCAATCTAACTAATCAACTGGACATGGACCTGGGTCTGCTTTGTTTTTTTGGTTGGACCAACTGGTCTGGGCTGGGTTTAATAACACTGTTGTTAGGTTAATTTGACACACTTTTATGCTAATATACAGTTTAGAGTTCATCTTTTCATTCGTGATTATTTTATTTCAGCTCAAACCATTAGCTAGTAAGGTTCAACTTTCTGTTTCATATAGATACCTGCATCGTACATTATCTGGTTATAGTTGTTCTGAAGCACTTGCATACTGATAATTTGAGTTTTTTTGAGGGGAATTTTATTTTGGCTCTGTCATTTGCTCTACTTTGTTAGTAAAGCTTCCCTTGTTTGTGTAGGCTAGATGAGGCAGGGCTGATGAATCAATTAGATGTGTGAATGAAAGTTTGTTTTTTAATGAGCTAAACATTTTGAGGCATAATAATACCTGACTTGCCTGCTAGCTAATTAGCCAACCATTTTGAGTTCATTATTCTATTGGTGTCTCGTTTATTCAATCTGTGGTATTGGTTGTGATATTTTGCATCATGCACCGCAATTTCTTGTTAGATGGTACTGGATGCAACTTTTTCCAACTAAACTTTTGATTCCATATTAGGTGTTATGCTCGTTTGCACCCAAGGGCTGTTAATTGCCGTAAAAAGAAGTGTGGTCATAGCAATCAGGTAATCAATATCATTATGTCTTTCTATTTGAATTCCTGGATATTATTTTTTAAAGCTCTATGCCTAGACAGATCCGTGTGTTTATCTATTATGGAACTTATGCTGTGTTAAAACTCTTTTGCAGCTGAGGCCTAAGAAGAAGATCAAGTAAGCTCGAGGCACAATGATGATTTCTCGATCTTCTGGTGGGACTGTTTTCCTCTTCATTTTTCCATCAACACCTGCTAATTTTTAGTTTCTGTTGAATTGTAGTTAAATATGAAGTTCTCATATTGACTTTCAATTTCCATTAATGCATCAATGCTTGTTTGCATTTTATCATCAAATGATGAATATTTTATTTTCAATTTTTATTCTGAGTATTTTACCAGGGTCAACGATTGATGAACCAGTAGAACCATTTGCAACTCCAGTCATTCGGAAATATGCCCTTTCACAGTAGTCAATAAGTTATTCCTCTATTCATTATCTCTGCCCTCCCAGCTTTCTTTACGTTTTGTTCAAATTCACTTCTCTCCTTTATGCTCAACGGTATTGTTGGTGATATTGCTGTCTTTGCTATCTTCTAGGTTTGATGTTTTAGAGCCTTTATTCCATAGCTTTATCATACAAATTGGAGGCAAGTGCTCCTTGCAGTGTATTTATTCTCTTTCAATCATTTTTGTTACAAGAATTATGTAGTTCACATTGGAGATGGAAGAGTTGTGAAACCAATGTTAGGTGAGTGAGCTGAATATTCCTTTATTAAGATATGGAAAGGTATGTTAAATTAAATTAACCCATCTATTGTACTTTCAAAGTTTGGTTAATTCTAAAATTACTGAGTAGCAAATATTTCTTTAACAAAATCTTATAAATTATTAAATGGTAAAATGAATATAAATTTATTATTTTAGGAATAATAGTCCCTAAAGAATACAACAAACTGCTAATTGGGATTATGGAATATCATGTTATATTTTGAATTATTGCATGGATCAATTTGAGATGATGATAAAATTATCAAAGATTGATATTACTTATTTGGATTATAATGAACTAATAATACCTTGATGTTGTTTAAGTAATTGAAAACAAACCTTATCACGAAAGTTTAAAATTTTTAATTCGTGACTAGAGTTTTGGTATGAAATTTTGATTATTTTGATTTTTTTTTATTGGTTTGATTTGTTTAATTTTTATAAAAAAATTGCTTTATTCAATTTAGATTATTAATTGATTGTTCAATTCTAAAGAGTTATTTGTCTAAAATATAAAATATAATGACTAGGGAAGTTTTCCACTTGCGAGTAAATTGGAAAGAGTTCGTGGTGGAGGGTCGAAGTTCATTAAGTTTTATTTAGAGAAAATTTTTTAATCAATGCGGTAAAATATTATATAAAAGTACTACTAATTGGTTGTTGCTGGAAATTCAGTGATCCGAGTGAGATCTTGTGTTGGGTTGTCATTGTAATCTTTGTAGGTCCGGTCCGTGTGAGGTTGTTGGATCGGCTCCTGTCAGGTCAATTTTCTGTGGGTCAGTTTTTCGGTAGATGAGAGAGAGCCTCCTCGTATTTCTCAAAGTATGTATGATAAAAATGCTTCTTTTCAGAAAAAGGGAAGATGTTAAGGACTCTCTTGTATCAAATGTTAATGATGCGATTATTTTATTCACATATCGATTAGCTTCTAGCTCCTGAAGAGAGAGCATTGAAATTAAGCTTGCAAAACATTCAACTTGAGATGCTTGCCACTAGATTTATGTAAAATTTTCTGCAAAAAGGTGATTTGTCGAACAACGATCATGAAATATTCGCGTACCAAACGAAGTTAAATTTCAGAAATAACTTCTTCCATAAATTTTAAAGAATAAATGGGAGCCTGAAACGTATAATTCAAAGGTGGAATGGAAGGCTAGTTTGCGAGGCCAGCCTTGAGTTTCTGGATGGTGGCGACGTCGGTCTTGAACGACTTCGCGAGCACCACGTCGTCGACTCCGGTGGCGAACACGCTCTTAGGAACGGACACGGTGCCGGCGTTGGCGCTCCCGAAGGCGGAGACGGCGACAGCTGCGCTCCCCGAGTTGCAGTACTGGTAGTGGATTAGCCCCTTGGGGAATACGAACACGTCGCCGGG
>JBBMJZ010000074.1:4849247-4864376 GCA_037833815.1 Zingiber zerumbet
ATTATGGTATTTAAGAAATTATGAGAAGGGCACTAGTGTAAAATGGTAAGTCTTGAAATGACTTAATACCATTAAAGTTGTAGATCTCTAGTGGTGAAATTTCCATTGAATATGAAGAATTATGTGGATCCTCTAGTTTAAAAAGGTCAACCGAGAGATCAATTACGTATGTCTAGGAGAATGAGTCTAAAACTCAATATTTAAATCGAGTAGTAGTAACCCAACTATGTTGACTAGAGATCCCAAGATTATGGTTCAAAAGGGATAACTAAGTTACAAGATTCGAAGCAACTAGGAGTACTTATTCCAACTCATTCATGGAGACAAAAGGTGCAACCTGTAAAATGAGTAAAGGATGAACAAAAGTTCTTAATGATTCCTATATTATACCGCAAAGGATAGAATTGGGTAATTATAGGATATTCTTAATAGGAAATCACCTATATAAGTATGAAGACAGACCACTTCAATGAAATATTTATGAATCCCAAGCTTTGTTCATAGCCAAAATGGACATGATAGAGAACCGGTAAAAGCCTAGGGGCTATTGTGTGGATATGATTGTCTTGGTTTACACTAACAATTAGGGGCGGACGCATGTTTTTTGTTGAGGGGGGGCCTAACTTTCTACGAGTCCCTCAGCTCCCCTCCTATGTCTTCGTCGGCGTTGGAGTCCCTGGAGAGGAACCGCTCATCCCATACCAGTCTCGACGAGCCCGATTGTCGGAAGGTTGTGGCAAATCTCTGTAGCTCCGCCATCATTTACTCATTCCTTTCTCTTTTTGTTTATTTTCTTTCCTGTTATGACTTTTTTTTGGCGAGTACTCGAAGAAGAAGGGGATAAAGTAATGACGTGTTTTATCCTAATGAAAGTGATGACTGACGGTGACATTTTTGAAGGCATAAAATTTGTTGTTCGATGATGCCCCAATTTGACATCTTATTGATTTTGAGATTTTTCAAAAATACCCACTGAGATTTTATTATTGTCAAAACACTCCTACTGATGAATGTGAGCCATTATTTTCAAATGATGCTTTTACGGTGGATGAAACTTGAAAGTGCATTTTGAATTAATGAAATTGTGGAGGCTTTTTTTGAAAAGGAAACTAAAGTCCAAGGGTATTTCAAAAATTTCCTCTAATAATTTTTGTCTGTTTATTCTTAATAAAATATAGCAATAAGTAATACCAACTCGATAGAAAATATATTATACATTAATAAAAATATAATAGAGTTATTAGTTCCACAAATTTCATTAAAAAAATTATTAAAATAGATTTAAAAAACTGTAAGAGGCTAAAAAGTTCAGTGTTGATTCACTTATAGATGATTTTCATGATATGCAAGAGAGACGTTCTAAATTTTAATAAATTTATCTTTCTCATATTCTCTATTGGCCCCCCTATCTAGTTCTGGCTCCGCCCCTGCCAACAACTGAACAATTCAAGACATAGTTCATTAGGCGGCTAAGTAAATTCGATCATATTCCACTAAGGTTCAAAGCTATAAGCTACCTCTCCTAATGCGATAGTTCTCTGATGAAACTCTTGTTTGAGACTTGAAACTTATCCATAATTTTTATTCATGTGAGGGATTCATTGTTGGAAAATTAGTTTTGGTGACCAATAAATTAAATAGGTATAAGAGGGCTATTTTGCAAGTAGATCATTGTAAACCAATTTCTCAAGTGAATGAGAAATTAATATCTAATGCAGAGTTGATCCGATATGATCGGACGGAAGTTTGACTCGCACGAGAGTAGGATTCATGGATGAGATTACATGAATGCTAACTCAAGTATGTGGAACTATTGAGGGGTGTAAAATTATAATTAATTTCAGCGATTGAATCAAATTGATTGATTAGCAGATTAATAATGATTATGATATTAATTAATTAATTAATATTTACAATATATTAAACAAATAATTAATCAAATTAATCATTTGAATTAATGATAATTGATAAAGTTTTAAGTGAAAAGGCACACTCCATGTCTTTTCACCTCTTGGAAGAAACCTTTTACTTCCTGAGAGCAATCTTTCATCTCTATAAAAGAAACAACATTCCTTCCACTCAGATCACTTATTTTGCACTCAAAATTCAAGTTGTGAATTCTCCTCTTGAGTTCTCTTCTCTCTCTTCTCTCTTAAGAGTTTCAAGGCTTCAAAAGTTCGACAAGGCTTGAAATTTGGAGTGCTCCTGTTTCGAGACGCAAGTTGTTGTATCTTGGGAGATGATTGCCGATAAATCGTAAGCACCTGGGTGAGGCAATATTGTCTTAAGGAAAGAAAACTCAGCCTTCACCTCGACCTTAATACTCTTATCCTTAGGGATAAGTTTACCCAAAGGGGGTGTGTCGATATCCGAAGGGATAACTCGACGACCGCCAAGATTAGGTCGGTAACAACGATACCAAGAAACGTATGTCTCTTACCTAAAGGGGTACTTTGATAACTGAAAGCTGATGTTGAGAATATAAATAGAACAAGGTCCACGTCGCCATATTGAGCTCCACCAGTTCGAGTTATCGACTCATCATTGAGATGACTAACTGGGCCTAATTGTTGGGTCAACACCGAAGATCCATATGCATATAAAAATATCCAACAGAATTGAGTCACCAAAGTTCTCCAATGAGCTCCAAATGCTCTGTTCTTGTTCCTTCTCCATGATTTGAAAATTCTTTGGAAATCTTTTTTTATTTTGAAGATTGTAACAATCTCTTTTATTTAGTTTCTTCTTCAGTGTGAGCAAATTGACTGACTAATGTCCATGAAAATACCAGGCTTTGTGTATGATCCCAACACAGTAATGTTTGATATTTTGATCTCTTCATTTTACTTGCTCTTTTTCTTTTTACCTTACAAAACATTTTTCAAGGAACCCATGCCTCATTTTTATAGAACCTTTTTCTAGGAACCCATATAACCATGTTATTTGGTGTTTCGTAAGATTGTGTTGACTTACTTGGATAATTACATATGCTACTTTTTTCATTAAAAAAAATGATTCATTGTGAAGGATTTTGATATTTAGGATCAAGTTTTGCAGGTAGCGATCATGGGCGACTCCACAGCAATGACCGTCGAATTTCTGCGTGCTAGATTACTTTCTGAGAGGACAGTTTCTAAAGCTGCAAAGGAAAAGGCTTGTCAATTGGCTAAAAGGGTCAGATGAATATTCTGTTAGTTTTCTTATGGTAAATTCCTCTTAGAGTTTTCTATCACTTAAATGTGGTTTGTTAATATTTCTTGTTCAGGTCATGGAACTAGAGGAGCAACTAAGGATCATGATCATCCAGAGGAAGAAAACAGAACAGGCAGCAACTGAGGCCATATCTATTCTCGAAACTAATGGGATGAATGATCTGTCTGATGCAATTGATTCTAGCTTTGATAAAAATGAAAGTACTATTGGCGAAAGAGGGTGCAAGGAACATTTTAGAAGTGAACTCTGTACAAATGCAAGTGAAGAAAGAATTGTTATTGCAGATGCACAATCAAATTCTCATCTTGAAAGTTCCTCCTCCCAGCTCATGAGCTTATCATGGAAAAGCCATCGTGGCAACCCAAATTCTCCCCTGAAGCCAAAAGCAAAGCCAATCAAGCAAGGATATAGACAAAAGAGTTTTATGTTATGTGTTGAGTCTTCTCCGAAGTACAGCTTGGGAAAGTCATGCTACAAAATAAAGCAGGAAGACAAGGGGTATGCTTTTCATTTCTTTTCTATTTTGTTTATAAAGTTTGAACATGAGAACATTGGTCTTTGCTCTACCAGATTGGCTTCTGCAGATTTGGTAGATCATTATGCAATTAATCATGATGAATTTGCAAAATTGTCTGCAAATGTTTCTGGAAGTAGTACATCTTTTCTAAATAAGAATGAAGCTGATGGAATTGATAGTGTGAGAGATGAAGAGATGGAAAGAGTTCTAGAGCAGCAAGCCCAGCTCATAGGACAGTTTGAGGCAGAAGAAAAAGCTCAACAAGAATGGGAAAAGAAATACAGTGAAAATAAAATTTCAAATCTGGTAAGTTTCTTAGTTGTATAATACATGTAGGCAATGATGGTGTAAATATCAAATTGTAGTTCAAAATTTTAACCGTAAGTCTTGGCTATTTAGATTTTCAAAAGTTTAGTGATACCCTTGAGGGGTTTGCCAAATTATCCTTACAACAATCTTGCAACACCCATGCGTCTTACATTATGGTTTCTTTCTTGCTTTTGGATAATATATGAAGGCAATGATGGCAT
Organism: Zingiber zerumbet; assembly: GCA_037833815.1. Lineage (NCBI taxonomy): Eukaryota > Viridiplantae > Streptophyta > Magnoliopsida > Zingiberales > Zingiberaceae > Zingiber > Zingiber zerumbet. The sequence continues at coordinate 4,853,508 of JBBMJZ010000074.1, forward strand.
AAGGATCAAGTTGTAGTTCAAACATAGCTGTAATTCTCGGCTATTTATATTTTTGAAATTTCAGTAATACCCTTGAGGAATTTGCTGGATTCTCCTTACCACAATCTTGCAGCACCCTTGCTTCTTACATTAGGGTTTCTTTCTTGCTTTGGCACCAGGTTTCCTGGTATAATATTTTCTAGTTTGTTTACTCTGTCTTATCTCTATTTGTTTTTATTTTGCATATCCTCTTTGTTTTATTCGCGAGAATTAGAAATGTAAAAGTACATCCAAATTCCAACAGGGTTTCTATACAAAGAAATTTAATAGACATTATGGAAGTCTACTCAATTAGAAATGTAAAATCTTAATGTATTTTTGCTTGAAAATATTTTTCAATTTACACTTGTCCAACTGACTTTTAGATCATTATTTGCACCTTTTTATGGTCACTATTGAACTTTTTTGTCAGAGTTCCTAAACTTGTTTCCTGAGAATAATTCAAGCATTGGCATTGATTTTCTTTATGATAAAGAGGGGAGGTGTATTCCTTTTATATTAGCAATTTGTGCATGATCAAATCAGAAAAAAATAATTAAGTCTTTGAAGATGTGCTTCATTATGAGGCTCCTGAAAAGTTCTTAGAAAGTCTGCCTAAATGCCTGGGAAGGACTGAATGCCAATCAGTACTTGAAAAGGAATGAATAAGAAGATGGTGAGATGCCTAGGAGAGATAGTAGAGTTATTCTCAGCCTTGAATCCTTTGATATCTAAAGCCTGGTTTGGAAATAAACCAAATAGATCTAACTATCAATAATTTCTTTGTTGTCTAGTTGAAAGACAGTTTGTCTCATCTCAGAAGTCAAAATGTTGCCTTTTATTTTCAAAATCATCAAAGTGGCACCTCTATTTTGGCTATTTCCACAAGGCATCCCATCATCTCTTATACCGCTCTTCACCATTATTGAAAAATGAATATTTCATTTGAATTGTTCACTTCGATCAATTTGAGGCAACATGGTCCTAATTCTAAATGTATGTGAATGTTCACTTTACAATATGTCAAATTAGGAAGGATTTGCTGATCACTTTTTAGTTCAGGAATTTCATATGCAAATTAAAATTATCCTCATTCAATTAAGGTGTGAATATTATCTTGTAGTTACGCTAGAGTTACAGGAAAAATTTAAATAATTTTTTACTTCAAATTAGTAAAAGTGAACAATTTCACAACAGAACTATTCAGTTTTCATTTAATCAAGGTAAAAAGTATGATGGACATATTAGATGCGGCGGGAGCCCTTTGATAATAATCAAAATAGCAGCACCCTGTCGATGCTTTTCGGTCATTGTTTTTTTGGGCCAAATATACATCATGTCATTTTGTCTACTTGTTGCTTTTGAGAAAATAAAATTATTTTGGCTATTTGTTTAGTTAGCATTTATTTGTCTCTAATTTTTTTCTCACAATTTAGGATTACTCTGAGCACGTGAAACTCTCTTATGTGACTGAAGTCAACGGTGAACTTCAAAAAGATACATTGACATGTTTTGAGAAAATAGCATACGGAGATGAGGAAGCAAAGCCAGATGATATTGGGGTTTTCCCTGGGATCAAAGAACCTACATGCCCATCCAATAATCATATGCTTGAGACATTGTCAAATGGTGAACGGATTCTCAACACATCAAATGAATATGATGAGCATCCAGTGCACAATTCATCCAATGATCAGCATTCAGGAAAAATTAATGACAGTAATAATGAACTTAGAAGTCCAGAGGTTTGTGATGGCTTAATGAGTCAAACACATCAACATGTGACAGACAGTGACGTTGAAGCTTGCTTTGTTGAGGTTACATGGCCTAAGCAACTAAGCTCTGTGTCAAGCTCTCTTCCCAAAAGTTGTGATGGTCTAGTACATAAAAACAATGATCATGGATCTATTAACAAGGATAGCATACTGGCAGAAAGCCATATTGACTCACCACCAATTGGAAGCCATTCTGCTTTTAATTCCAGGAAAGGTTTACCTAAATGCCAATTATCAGGCACTCAAGGACCATCCTGCGTTAAACAAAATCAATCAGCCTGCAGCAGCCTACAAGTTCTTGAGGCTCTTCAACAAGCCAAGGTGTACTTGAGACAAGATCTCCATAGATTGCCTTTGCCAGGTCTAGGCACCAAGGATTTAACGTCGGTGACCAGTTACCATGCTAGCACAACTATGTCTGATGAAAGTTTGAAAGCTCCCATTGGTTCTGCTGGTCTGCTCAGATTGTCCAGTGATACTTTCCATCGAACACAAAACTCAGATCATGGATTTTATCCTTCAGGATTGAATTTAGGAATTAGCTTTCCTCGTCGTGGGTGTGTCCTCACCACTGCGGTTGATCATCACTCAGCTATTCCTTATTTTGAAGCTGGGTCCAAGGATTCAGCTAGTAAATTTAACATCCGTAATTCTCATCCAGTTATGGGTCCTCCTTCCATGAGGAAAACCTTACCTTATTCCTACTCATGCTTGAAACCAGAGAGGACACCCTTGTCAAGAACTGGCTTTCCTTTTGAAAAGAAGAATTCTATGAGTTGCTCTCAGCGAATGGAACTTCCTCATTCCATCAGATATTCCCTTCCTTCTAATTTGACAAATGAAACAGCTTTCCGTAGCAGATCTGCAAGCTCTGTGCACCAGCGCAATGTTGAACCCTTCCACCTTGGTACTAAAGAGCCTCTTCCAAGTAGGAATTCTCTTCCTCGTTCAGATTTGAAAAGAGTTGGGATGGTTCTTCATGATGGGCTTTTGGACCCTTCATCTGATGGAAGCAACCAAATGTTGTGCCAAGATCAGTGCTCGTATGGTACTCAAGGGCAAAAGTCAATATTGCATACAATGAAGTAAGGTTTAAAATATTGGTTAATTGCCTTCTCATGCACTCCTTCACCGTTGGGTGGATTTGTTTGGAAAATTTAAAATGTTTGGGGCTTTTGATATGAGAACTTGGAGCCTCTTCGGTGCTCAAAGTTGCCAAACATGAAGTATTTGAGACTAGTTTGTTTAAAAGTATCTCTTGCTACATCAGATTAGTAATAAAATTCAAAGTGTTTCTCCCATTTCTGGAGTTGCTGAATTGAGCATAATTTATAAAGTAGAAATGACTAATATGAAGAGTTGCATGATAACATCATCTGGCTACAAGTTAATTCACATCAAGAGATTTTGTCAAGAGTAAATTTTAAGATGTGCATTATTGGAGGGATTCCTCTGTACACTGAATTAAGGATGGCTCGACTGTAAGTCTGAAGATTGATTTTCTTGGAAAAAGAACAAACTCGGGATACAAGAGACTTAAAATTGGGTTGGCCAAAGTCTGAGGGCCTATGTTCGAGTAAAAATACTATCTACTGCGTTCCAAAGATAAAAAAGTAATAATTAGTTCCATCAGGTACTCAACATCCACTTATCATTTCTGCTACTATATAGGAAACAAAAGGCCTATGCAAACGTCCTCAGGACACTCATAAATCAATTCTAATTGTGACAAACTATATATCAATTTTTTCTGATAGAAAGACAACGAGACGTTGGTTGTAGAGTGATATGTTGTTTCTATTTTTAGATTTATTTTAGTAGCAGCTGGAAATTTTTTAAAAAAAAATTATAGGATAAAATCAATGATTAATTGATTCGAAAAACTTAAATACACGAATTAACTTTTATAGCTATTATTTTATTTTATTTTATTTTAAAAAATATTTTGCATAGAGAATGACATACTCAAGCCTGATGATGTAAAAAAAAAGGTTCAAGTTAAATTACAAAACATGTTATTCTGCATATCCTAATTTGCAATAGTAATAAAAAAATTATTGTTGAAATGTATAATCTTTTTATATTTTAGAAAGTATAGAAAAGATATAGAAAAATGATATGTAAAGAAAAAAAAATCAGAAAAAAATTGAGGGATAGACATATAAAGTAGTAGGGTCCACGAAAATGAAAACGATGAGCCATAAATTTATATGTCTATCCTTAAATTTTTCTCTAAGATTTTTTTTCCCCTGCATATCCTTACTCAAAAATATAATATCGTACATGATTATTATTTTAAAAGAATCGAATTTTATTTTTAGTAATAAATTTATTTGATTTTATTAGAATGAGTAAATTTTTATTAATATATAAAAGGGATTAGCATGTCATATGAGAGTAACCATTTGAAAGTTAATTAAAATTTAATTTTGATATCGTATCATAGAATTAAGTTTTTTTCCCATAAATTTTAAATTTTGGCCATCATTACTAGGACTGTAAATAAGCTAAGCCGAGTCAAACTTTAAAATGTTAAAATTTATTTGATAAAATAATTAAGTCAATCCAAGTCGAATCTAAAATAAACCAAGCTTTTAAAATGATTGTTCAAGCTTGTTTTTTTTTATGAGTTTGAGTTTAGTTCAATCTTAGCTTAAGCTTGGTTCGTGTTATGTTATCGAGCTCTTAATTTAAACTTGGTTGTTCATATGTTAGTGAACTCTCAATTTAATTTTTTTTTATTGTTTAAAACCTTTACTATTTGATTGGTTATTGAGTTTGATACAATGTTCCTGAATGTTTGCATTCAAGCTCATTAATATTCATGAACAATATTCATGAATAATATTTATGAACAACATTTATGAATAATATTTGTGGATTATGTTCATTATTAAAACTCTTATCAATATGCTAAATAACATTAAAAAAAATTAAAATGAACAAACAAGTTTAAATCAATTAACGAGTTGAATATATATATATATATATTCAAATTTATTTATTTAATTTAATAAATTATTCAAACTTATTTATTTAATTAACCTTATATATATTAAAAGAATATAAATAAAGTCTTATTAAATTGAACAATAAATTTATTCACAATCGGCCGATTCATTTACTGCCTTACCATTACCTCCACCCGAATATTGTACATTCCCACCATAAATCAAAGTTGTCACAGTGTCCACAAGAATCCTGTCTATTACATCTCAAAATCGTTTGTCCACCACACAAATTAATATTTCTAACTAATCGTTTCATCTACCTTACCATCTATGTTCAAAAATTCACAACTGAGTCATTCTAGAGTCAGACTAGGAGATATTTATTGAAGATATAAAGATATAATTAAAAATTACAAAATCGAAATTTAGATTTATTTATGTTAAGATGACATTGTTGAGTCATCCGACTGAGAAGACCGGAGGTTGGCCTTGTCGCTTCAGTATTGGTCATTGAGTCAATTGTGTAGTTGACTTTCTAAAGTTATGTCATCGGCTGTTGAGCTTCCGAGTACACTTGTTGAGTCTGAATGGGACGTCATTGGATGGATGTCGAGTGCTTCCAAGTGGTCTCCTATGACGTTTAACGAATGACGAATGTTGAGGTCTATGTTTGACGTAGTTTTCTTAAAATAGATTCATCCCTTTTAACACAAATTCGTTTCTTCTAGTAGTGCTTCTTCCGAGTGGGCTTCTCGAGTCTGAGTGAGATGTCGCTGAACAAATGTTGAGCGTTCCTGAGTGGTCCCCTTTGGCATTTGATGAATGATGAATGTTGAGGCTTGCATTTGACGTAGTTTTCTTAAAATAAATTAGTTCTCTCCATGAGTGCTTCGAGGTTTCATTGTATATCTATTTCTTAGGATACGACGACACAATCACTTACACAATCTAGCAATGGTTGTTTGTGTTGAATTAAGCTAGTACCCGAATGCTATTATAGGAAGATCCATTGATTAGAGTACACGAGAGAACGAAGGTGGAAGGAATCTATGCTTCTGCATATGCTTTTTTAAATCGATCTACATGTGGTCATAATTGTAGAAATCAAGAAAAAGAAAAATATTAGTCATATTATTGAATCCAAAATTGATACTTAAAAATACAGAGTATAAGGTCTTATATTGTTCAGTTAAGAAACCCTAAACTCTAAATATAAAAGGAAAAAAGACCAAATTACCCTAAAAACTATAAATAAATATATATAATCTAACATCCCTCTTCAAACTCACAATGCTACAGCTAGAAGCATTGAGAGTTTGTTAGATAAGAAACGAAAGCGTGAAGCGGAATGTGACTTGGTAAGCATATCAGCAATCTGTAGTTTTGAAGGAACAAAAGACAATGTGATGGTGTCAATCTGAAGATGGTGATGAGTAATGTGATAATAAATTTCAATATGTTTTATCCGCTCATGAAAAACTGAATTGCATGTAATTTGAATAGCACTCTGATTATCACAATATAACTGAGTAGGTTGATGAAGAGAGATATCTATATCCACAACCAACAACGCAACTAAACTATCTCACAAGTAGTTGAAGTCATGGCACGATACTCAGCTTTTGTAGCAGATCTAGAAATAACATCTTGCTTCTTACTCTTCCAAGAAATGAGAGAATCACCAAAAAAACATAGAAGCTAGTGGTAGATTTACGATCTGTAGGATCACCGACCCAATCTGCATTAGAATATGCACGCAGTTCAAGAGATAAAGTAGAAGGAAGTAATAGGCTTTAAAATTGAGTACCCCGAAGATACCTAAGAATACGAAGAACAACTGCCCAATGAATTGTAGTTGGTGCAACGATAATTGACTAACCATATGAATAGTATACACAATATCTGGACGAGCCATAGTGAGATAAACCAAGCTTCCAACAATAGCTATGTACAAACTAGGATTCGACAAAGGTGAACTATCAGATGGAGAATATCAAGCATTAGTCTCAATAGAAGTATTAACAACTCTATTATCAATAAGACGAGTATGTTCAAACAGATCAGATATACTTTGATTAGGATAAAAGATAACTTTTCTAGGAATAAGCAACCGCAATGCCCAGAAAGTAGCATATACTCAAGTCTTTCATAGCAAAACAACGAGCCAACTTAGACTTCAGGAAAGTAATTCCATCATAAGTATCACCAATAATAATTATATCATCAACATATAATGATAAAAGAATACAATCTTCGTACATCTAACAAATAATATTGAATCATGATTACTAGGATGAAAACCAAACGAAGCAATCACTGTAGAGAACTTCTCAAACCAAGCACGAGGTGCTTGTTTGAGACCATAAAGCGCTTTACAAAGCCTGCAAACTTCACTAGGTTGGTGTGAAATACCAAGAGGAGGAGTCATATAAACTTTTTCATAAAGATTACCATTTAGAAATGCATTCTTGACAACCATATGAGATACTCTCCATCGACAAACAGAAGCAACAGTAATCAGAGTACGAACAACCATCATTTTTGTAATAGGAGCAAATGTTTCCTCATAATTCATATCATACTCCTGAGAATAATATTTAGCAACAAGACGAGCTTTGTATCATTCGATAGATCAATTAGATTTAGTTTTGATCTTATATACCTAATGAAAATCAATAGTGTGTTTTCTTGGTAGCAACAAAATCAAATCTCATGTATGAGTCTGATGCAAAGCAGTTAGTTCCTTAGCCATAGCACTCTACCAAAATGGGTTACAAACGACTTCTCTATAGGATACAAGCTTAGAAAGATAATGAATAGATGCAACAAATGAAGCAAAAGAATGAGAATAACAAAAGTAAGCAAAATATGGTAGTTTAGTATATTTATAAATACGAGTGGATTGACGACGATGGAGAGAAGGATCATCTGCAACCTTAGTAGATGATTGAGTAGTGGTAGAAGGAGGAGCATATGGAGCGGATATCTCAGGAATCAAAGTACTAGATTCAGTTGAGCTACCAGTAGAAGTTGTGGGTGAAACTTCCTCAGTGTCGATATTGAAAGGATCAATACAAAGCAGATCTAACTTTGTCATATTATGCGAACTAGCTGGAATATAAAAGAATTGAATATGCTCAAGAAACACAACATGACTAGAGACATACAATTTTTGACTAACGGGATTAAAGCAACAATATCCTTTTTTAGTAACACCATAACCCAAAAAGACATAATGAGCAGACTGAGAGGCTAATTTATTGCGCTTGACATGTGGAAGAAGGATAAAGCAAGTACAACTAAAAACACGCAAAGAGGAATAGAGAGGAGCATGGTCATACAATTTTTCAAAAGGGGATAAGCCTAAATTGTGTGAGATTGGAATTCTAGCAACGGTAAGGATTGCTTCCCTCAAAAGGTACTATGAACACTGGCAAACAATAAAAATAAGCGGGTTGTTTCAACAAAATGCCTATATTTTCATTCAGCCACATCATTCTATTTAGGAGTATGATCTGTATAAGAGGTTTGATTAATAGTATAAATCACAATGAAAATACTTTATGACACTAGAATGTTAAGTTTTTACAAAAGCTTTAAAGTTGTTGAAAATAGTAAGATAATCAAACATGTGTTTCATAAGATAAACACAAGTGTAACGAGTGTAATTATCAATAAATGAAACATAATAGTTGACCCCCCTTTTGTAGGAATAGGAGAGGGTCCCCACACATCAGAATGGATAAAATTAAATGGAGCAAAAGAAAAAGGGCTTTTAGAAAATGGTAAGGTAGAAAATTTGGTCAATTTACAACCGCTACAATCAGAAATATCATAACTTTTTAAAGGTTCTAATACTCCTATATATAAAAGCTAAAAATTGCAAATGAGATGCTGAAATATGACCTAAACTAGAGTGTCATAAATAAAAATAAGAAGATGAACGACTCAGATGAAAAGATGATAAATTCATACTCGAAGCTACAACTTCCGATACTTTGAGTTGATTTAAAACATAGAGTCCTACTTGCCTATGATCTATCCCAATCAGCCTCTAAAATTGTGGGTCATGAACATAACAATTAGATGAAGAAAAAGAGACTATATATCCAGACTCACATAATTGACTAATAGAAACAAGATTTAAAGTAAGACTCGGAATATGATAAGCATTAGTAAGAGATAAACAAGATATAATAAATGAACCGACACCTACTAATGACATAGGAGTACCATCAGTAGTCCCAATATATATAGATGAACGGAGAGTAAAAGAAACAAAAGATGATAAATTAGATGATATATGATGGGAGACACCAAAGTCCAAAATCTATAAGGATGAAGATATACCTAAAATACCAGACAATGGCAAACCTATATGAGAGAAAGCTGACATGGCAGAGGGTTGTGAAGCAAGGAACTATTGAAACTGCTCCAATATATATGAATCAGATTTATACGAAGCATCTGCACGACCAGGCATGATGACAGAACGAACAATGCTCAGAATAACCAAACTGTCATTTGTACGATCCGTAAAAATTGATGTCAAGATGACCCGTGGTCACACAAAGAATTTGAGACAGAAAAGGATGACAAACATAGAAATCGGCAACACAGGGTGTCGTTATCGAAATCAGCAGAAAATGATGTCAATGTCAAAATTGGTAACACAGGACGTTGCCATCGAAATAGATAGAAAAGAGTGTCGACGTCAAAATCGGCAGCATAGGACGTCGGCGCAGAAATTTATAGAAAAGAGCATCGACTTCGAAATTGGCAGCACGGGGTGTTAGCGTCGAAATCATCAGAAAAAGATGTTGAGCAAAAATCAATGGCAGCAATATGAGATAGCAGCGACAACCAGAGAAGGAGAACCACTGTGATACCATATAAAAATCAAGAAAAGGGAAAAAAAACTAGTAATATTATTGAATCCAAAATTGATACTTAGAAATACAGAGTATAAGGTCTTACATAGTTCAGTTAAAAAACCCTAAACTCTAAATATAAGAGAGAAAAAGACTAAATTACTCTAAAAGTTATAAACAAATAAATATATATAATCTAACAATAACCTCCTTATATAAGAGCTACTAGTCGCCGACACATTAATTAATGCCCCGACTAATTCAGCATTCAACGTATAAAGATCATGGTCATATATAAGTCACCTTCACTCAATACAATTCAAACTCTGAATATGCATCCCTTATCAACTTACATGTTAGAAAGAGTTTCTCTTCGTACATGGTCACATCTTTAAGTTAATATAAAGCAATCTTATATGCACTCATCCCCTAATGTCACGCTAAACTCCATGCACATGACCTTTCATCCACCTCTCTTATTTTCATTCGTATTTCCAACGCAAGTTAGCAATAAAAAAAAAGGTACATCAACAAAATTAAATTTTATTCTATCTCGACGTATTCTCTCTTTTAGTATAAAAATGGGAGCTTTTTAAGACATTTTATAATTTCTCAAAGATCTGTCACACAAACAAATAAATAAACAAGAGACTATAATCCATAAAAACAAAATAAACAAATAAACAAGCAGATTCATTTAAAAGTTGTCTTTTCAATCTTTTATAAATATATTAAATATTGATTTTCATGATCTACTCGGAATTATTAAAGTTCTAAAGTCGACAAATTCTAATGTACTTTATAACAAATGATGATCTAATCAAGAGAATTATCATTAACCTTGAAATCCTTAATGTATATAATTTTTTAAATAGCACTGTATATTATGTTCTTTGGATCGATTAATTTTATGATGATCCATCAAGTAAAAATTTTTCATCCGCCATTAAAATAAGTATACATAGTTGGGAATTAAATTATCAGTGTTTGAAAAACTACATGACACTGCACCGTAGCCCGGAGCACCTTGAAATCCTTAATCCATCTTTAAAATTATTTATTCATCTTAGAGAATACCAACAAAGAATGATTAATCAAATATACAAGAGTCAGATCTCAGCTGCGCACTGCAGAGATTTAAGCTGTATTTGGTAGGGTGTAATTTATCTTGTAATATAATTCTGATTACATTACAAGGCTTATTATTTTATTTAGTTTCATTTTTAACTTGTAATGTAATATAATCTTGATTAT
>JBBMJZ010000074.1:4976137-4989961 GCA_037833815.1 Zingiber zerumbet
GGATATCTAAATTTAATAAAGTAACTTTTTTACCCTAAATTATACATTTTGGATAGAGAAGCTGGTGTGGATGCTCTAACACCCATTTCATTTTTTATTTTTTTTTAAAAATATATATATATATATATACACACGCGCGGGATATATCAGATTTCTTTATTTTTTTTATTTTGAATTTTAAAAAATAATTAAAATATATATTTTAAGATTTTATTTGTAGGGTTTAGCCTTCCCAATTAGGTTATAATTTTTAAATTAATTTTCTTTTTTAAGATTTTATCTCTAGGTTTAGGCTTCCCAATTGGATTATAATATTTAGTTAAAAAAATAAAAAATGAAATAAATTTAAGTATTTACGGAGAATTGTAATGTGTTAAAGGGATATATTAATGTATTAGGGATTTATATAAGGAAATATTGATTTTTTTTAATTCATTTTTTTTAATTTTTTTATTTTTGAATTAAAAAATAATTAATTTTTTTTAAAGATTTTATTTGTAGGCTTCAGGTTTCCCAATTGAGTTATAATTTTTAAGCTAATTTTTTTTTAAAGATTTTACCTCTAGGCTTCAGACTTTCCAATTGGGTTATAGTGTTTAGTTAAAAAAATCAAATATAAAATAAATTTAAGTATTTAAAAAAATCAAATATAAAATAAATTTAAGTATTTACAAAGTATTGTAATGTGTTTAGGGGATATATCTATGTATTAAAATTTTATATAAGGAAATGTTAAATTTTTTAAATTTAAAATCTTTAAAAAATAATAATTTAAAAAAAAGAAAGTTGATATGCTGCGTGACGCACACAGTCGCACAGTATATATATTATAAATATATATTTATGATAGTATATAAATGATTATTATAAATAAAAATAGTAAATAGAAAAAGTATATAATATTGTGTGAATTAATAGGACCAATATAAAGTTATTTGATTGGTTTATAATGGTAGAGATAGATTTATAAAAGTTATAGATTTTTTATTTTTAATGTGACAATGATGTGGTATAGTAGTCTTATAATGAAGTTGAGTTTATATATTTAAAATTATGGCTACTCTAATAATGACGATTGTTGGTCGCTGAATCAAAATAGGTGTTAATAACGAGGACCGTTACTTGCTAAGGATATAAAATGGAATGGATAATTATATTGAAGGAAAGAATATGATTTTCTCACTGATGTGCTGGTCCATTTGACATCATCTCTAATTTCTCTTTCAAAATGTCTCACTTAAGCATTGGACGGGCCATGCTGGGGCAAGACTAGCGCTCTCTGACTACATGTTAAATTTGCGCAATAATGTATTCATTGAATATACAAATATTATTGTATCAATAATGAAATATATTAACTCTGTAATATAAAGATATCTCCCATGATAAGTGATTCTATAGGAGTTTTAAAAGCTCCTAAAGTGCCGCATCAAACAAATAAAAAAATTCTTCTCCCTATCATCAAAAATTCTCTCAACAATTTTTTTACGAGTCCTACTTATCTTTTTTTATTTTTCAAAAAAATCATTATCAAATTATAAACACCATTTTATTTTTTTAAAAAATTGAATTTTAAAAAAAGATTGCTCAAGGAACTCACATCGTCGTGCTAAATTTAACTAATAATTTCATATTTATAAAAAAACTATTAATTTGTTTTAGAAAATTAGGTGGAGCTGGAATTCACCTTAATCCAAGGTCAACTCCACCCCTATGATCCCTCCCACCGTCGAAGAAAAATGTCTGATCTTTGACAAAAGGCAATGGGTCGTGACTTTAAGTTCCTCTATATAAGTTGTAGACATCCCTGGGTCAGGGTACCACGATAGAATATTTAGGTTGTCATTTAGATATCCATAATTTAAACCCTAGTTATTACGTATTTATACGAATTTTTTCTCCAAATGGAGGACATAATCTAAAGATGTTGGACTTCTAGGCTGGCCGCCGCGTGCGCTTCCCGATTTACCTTGGTGGCCGGTGGAAAATTTTCGTAGGACCGGGCCGGTCACCCCAGAGATAGTCAATGAGGCTAACTGGGATTATCATTTTAATCCCCAGGGCTATGGTGCCACGGTAGGACATCCAGGTTGTCTCCTAGGCACCCGCAGTTTAAACCCCAACTACGGCGTATTTGTAAGAATTTTTCCTCCAAATAGGGGGCGTAATCAAAGGATGCTAGGCTTCTGGGCTGGCCGTCGCGTGCGCTTCCCGATTTATCCTGGTGGCCGGTGGAAAACTTCTGTGGAATCGGATTGGTCACCCCCAGAGATAGTCAATGAGACTAATTGAGATTATCATTTTGCCTCCAGGGCGTAGCGCAAACGGTGGAGGCATGGTATCTCTGGCGTAATGGCCAGGAGTTGATTCTCAAGAACTGATGACCTGGGGTTTATCCCGCTATGCGCCTATGTCCTATGTACATATATAAACCTTCCTTCATATCCATGAGACCGATATTAAAGGGTTACTAAGATAACAAATCTATTTATAAAGAGAGAGTTGCAACCATTCAACCTAAGAGAGCAATGGTGATTTGTATCACTTTTGGCATTGACCCATCCGGGTGAGAGACTCGTCCGAGTGAAAGACCCGTTTGGGTGCAAGAGGATAGCAGTTGCTAACTTGCGCAAGTTTCAAAGCAGCTTGTTTGAGTGGACGTGAAGGCTATACTAAATTTGAATCCGAAAAAAGTGATGCTGTCAAGCCGAGAATGAACTTTGCTTTTGATAATATTGATACTTTTAAATAATGGAGCAAATTTTAGTACCATTTATAATCCCATATATTCCTTGACACTTGCGGTCTAACTGATTGACATTGTAGTCTTGTTGCATCAACCACATTTCTGAACTTACACCACTCAAATAGATAAGTAAATTCTCAAGTACAGGAGGATAAATTCATAATTTTTTTTGTCATGTTTATATATTTTTCAACATATGCACACTAACATGTCATGTAGGAGCATCGAAATTTTGATTTAACTAAACTAATTGATTGAACAGAATAAATTCAGAAATTCAGTTTATTTATTTGAAAGTTTATTTTTTTAAAAAAATATTAGTTATTTAATTAAACGAGTTCCGATTTTGAATTTTGAAAATTGATTTGATTTTTTTATTTAATAAAAAATATTGATATTTTTATATTTTTTATTAAATCAATTAAATTTTTTATTAATTGTTTTTAAAAAATAATTAATTTGATTACCTACCAAATTAATCAATTTTGAATCATTAATGATAAAATTTGATGTTAGTAAAAATAATTTTATTAGTTCAGTTTTAGATAATTTGATTCAATCTTCAATTTTAACCGAATGATCAACCCTACTAATACAACCCTTTAACAAACAAATAATAATTAGAATATCATTTTTATTTTAGAAAATATTTTATCTGGAACTTAATTGGCATAAATATTTGAGTTTTTTTTCCTATCATTATTGTTTTACTATGAATATGTTTAGTAAAAATTCTTCTACCCGTTGTGAGGAGAAATAATAAATTGTGATTATTTTATCTGTATATATACGTCTTTCTAACATATTACGTTGAAAGTGAAGTTGGCATTTAACGTAATCTTAATAAAAATTCAGCTACAATTAACTGTTTTTTAATATAAAAAAATGATGGAGTTCTCAACCCAATTGATTAGCAAACTCTAGCTATAAATCCTTGTATATGTACCCTTTGACTATTTACTCAAAAGCAATCAATTAGTAAAATAGTGTAATTAACTAATTAACCTGAGGAATAATGTGGTTTCAGCGAAACCGAATTAAAGTTTAGTTATATACAATGGCAACTAAGCGAATCCTTTGTCTAGAATAGAATTTGATTGATCATAATTGATTGTGTAGCCTTTTTGTCTTAGATTCCGTTGTCTCGATTTAATCTCTGCAGAAACAGATTGAATGTGAAAATAATGAATTATGCACAAACCGACTTTTGATATGCAGGAGTTAAGCCTTTAGCTATCTTCTTACCTATACATTAATTACTTATTTCAGGGTTTCAGGACATAGATAAATTATAAGGAAAATGGCGTGGTGGAGTGTCAATTTCTTCCCATTTTCAAAAGAAATAGAAGATGCATTATTTGTTTATGCTTTTATTTTCACCTCTGAACACTGAAATGAATTTAATCTGAAGTACTTTGCATGAGCTTAAAACTGGCACACCACTCAAATGGTTTCTGGCACAGGACTCGTCATCAGTGCTCTGCTTAAATTCAACATGAGGAGCGTAAAGATGCTAAGCAATGGAAAGAACAAGGTTAGAATGATCCTATTCATTCCAAATCACATTTTTTCAAGAATTTCTTTGCCGATAATTCTGCATTTAACTGTTCGTTGTAAATTAATTTTGCATAGATTAATCATGTGTTATTGTAACTTGTGAACACTCAAAGGGTGTCATATCTGTCACAGGATGTCACAAGCTCAAGCATTTCGCGTTTCTAGTCATGCATTTGAGAGCTAAAGAACAAGCAAGTTCTAGCTTTATGCAGCAGTAGAAGAAAAAAGTTAGACGAAAGTATAAGCTTGAAGAGATTTCAATCACTAAGTCATGGCGAATCCCTCGTTGCCTAGAAGGATCAGTTATCAAACGATAACTCTGATGCTGGCATAGATCACTTTCTACAGTAGCATCTCCCTGAGAAATGAGGCTTCCATCTTGGAATTGTGCCAAAGTGTTGATCGGTAAAACTACTATTTGAAGGCTGAGCTCAAGGTGGTGGCCCAGGGAAATTATTGCATGCTGTGATTGTTAAGCATGACACAGTTACTAGTTGATTTGCTTATCAAATCTTTAGCATTAATATTCTTCTTGCTCAGATGTCGTGTTTTGTGGTGTCAGATGTTGGATCAGTTGTTTCTGCAATGCTAGTGCCTTTTTTTTTCTAGAGTGAAACTCAACCAAGTAGCCAAATCTGTGTTTTGCCTGTTAACTACTCCAAACACGCAGATTTTATGATGCATTCAGAGCTCACATGGTTGCTAAAGACATGTCGAGTCAATGAATTAATGTATTTAGCTTTCCTTGATGAGGAGTTAACTACTAGATGTCCTCTTACGTATGTAAGATACAAGCCTTCGGGGCAATAGTATAATAGTTAAGCCCTCTGATGAATAATCAAGGGATCTAATGTTTGAGTCTCAGCTACGAATTGCTGCAGGGAATTTTTGCTCCAGTAAAAAGCGGACCTAAGAATACTGGCCATTCCTCCATGAGTGTTTCCCGGTTTACCCTAGTGACCGGTGAGAAACATCTATGGGGTCGAACCGGTCACTTCCAGGATTAGTTAGTTCGAAGAGCTGGATACCTAGATTACAAAAAAAATATATATGTAAGATACAAAGAACACAAATTTAAGAGTACTTTCAGTTAGGATACAAGATAAAGGAAATCATTCTGAAATTGATACTAATTGTTCCGCTAAAGACCGTCAATGACTGAGCAACAAGAGGATGCATCAAGATTGGTGATGTGACTCTGAAGGGTCGGGGGGAGATTGGTCGTATGACTTGAAGAGTTCAACAGGAGAGGTTGAAATGACAACACGATAGACTTTGATGTAGCCACTCTGACACTCAAGTTAGTCTAGTGATCAAGAAATTGTAAAGTGGAAGAAGTTTGATCGGATTGTGTGTGTACATGTGCCCACGAGAACAGGCTCCTTTTTATAGCATCCCCTAGGAGGGAGGTATGAATCTCATGTTCAAGTCGTGGGATTGCCACGTAAATCCATGTGCTTTATCCCTATCCTTTAGTTGTCCCCATGCTCTCCGCTTATCACGACACCCACATTCCCCATGTTCCCCATGATTAAAGGGAGGGAGTTGGTGACCGACCCCAGAGGTATTCGGAATGGGTTGAGCTGAAGGTGTAGAACACCCCGAGCTAGAGAGGTCTAGCGAGGCCAAGGTGTAGAGGTCGTATGTGGCCGAGCTGGAGAGATCTGGCACGACCAAGGTGTAGAGGTTGAATGTGGCCAAGGTGTAAGGAACTAGGGCGCTAAACACGCAAAAGCGCAACGGAAAACATCTAGTTCCTTTCCAGAAGATCCATGCGAAAGGAAACCATATACTAAGTACTAATTTTCTACATGAGAAAGTTATACCTTTGTTGCGTGCTCTTCGCAATCCCGATACTAACGATTCTTTAGATGTGGATCTTAGCGCGATTAAGTGGTCGCGCCTCAATAGTATCCACACGAACAAATCTTGTTTGTCTCACAAACTCACAAAGTGGAGAATGAAAAAACCAAAGGTTGTGCTAGCAACCCTTTTGGAGGTTTTGGCCAAGTGGAAGAAAGGAGGAGAAAGAAGAGCTAGAGCACCAAAAACTCATCATTAAAAATGAATCCAAAACCCCTTTTTATAGATTCATAAAATTACCATATGCCTTAATGTCAATTTGTCTTCATCCAATGAATCCAATGCATCTAATGCATGCAATGCATAAGCAATTCAAATTGTTCACTCTTCATCCAATGCATCCAATACATGCAATGCATGCAATTCAAATGCTTCAATCTTCATCCAATGCATCCAATGCATGAGCAATTCAAGTTGTACACTTCTCTTTCTTCATGAATTCAAATTCATGAAATCATATAATGAGTCCAACTCATTAACCATCAAATAATTCATGAAATATGTATAATGAGTCCAACTCATTAATCATCAAATAATTTATGAAATATATATAATGAGTTTAACTAATTAATCATCAATCCAATTGATTCAATGAGTCTAATTTAAATTGGACTCAATCCAATAGTTGAGTTTTATTCAACGAGTCTAATTTGAATTAGACTTAATCTAATGATTCATCATATGAATCCATCTCCATTGACTTATTTTTTTTCGTGTGACCCAATGGGTTCTCGTAACGTTGGCAATGTATCCAAATCAACATTTAAATACATAAGCAATGAGTGGCATTTAGCAAGGCATCATTGCTACCCAAGTGACGAGAATGTCGAGATCCGACTTAACCTTTCCGTGGCTATTATCTTGTATGACTCAATCCTTCTATCCTCGATATCTAGATTGATCAATGAGGCATAGACCGTGTCATCCTCTTATCAATCTTTATGTTTCTTGATCTCTAAGTAGACACTCAATTAAATAAGCTCAATATCGCATATTGACTTATTTAAGCATGACCATGCATTCTTGTGTCCTACTAATCAAGGGACCCATAGATATCACTTCCGTCATATGGAAGGGATAGATTCCATCTACATCACTCACATCTCTTCGCATAACTTATTGCATACCCAGTGATCGACTTTATGGTCCACCCTGTTACGGGTGACGCTTGACGATACCAAAGTATACAACTCCTTATGTAGGGAACCGTAGTGACTTCAGGTTTAAGAACTATTCATACAAATAGTCACATGAGAATATTTATGACACTCATATAACAATCTATGAAACATTCTCATAGCGGGTTATTCAGTATATATTCTTTAATATATACACATGTGTCAACCTGATATCTCATATCCATGACTTGTGAGATTAAGTCATCCATTGACCTACATGCTAGTCTCAGCGCATTTATATTGTCCTTGTATATTAATGCTCGACTAGAAATAGTTAAGAGTAGTGTTCTACGTATATCTATAATATCTCACTATCAATTCAACCAATTGATATGTTGTAAATTAGAACCTCCTACTCTAAAATATTATTATACTTATTCATTCGGCACTGAATTGAATAAAATATAATAACCAACTTTGTCTTTATTAATAATGAAATATGATACAAAAGGAGCTCTTTACAATCATCTCTAAAATAATCTAACGTATTCTAAAAAAGAGTAAATTATGAAAACTTATTCAAGTTTAATTGAGTGACCTAGCTAGAAGGGGCACCAAGTAATTTGAGACCAGATCTCCTAGTTCATAAAAAAATAGACCAAGAGATGGACCACTCTCAATTATGGTCAAATCGTGGCCGTGATTCGACCGCAATTAACTGCGATTCTTTTTTGGGTTCACCGTTTCTATCATGTTATAGTTTAGGTTGGAATGGGTAGTCGAAGGCTGCTCCTACTCAGCACCCGGTAACTTGGACACTTGTCCACTTCCGACGGCCTCCGGCCGCTCGTTCCGATCCAAACTATAACCTGATAGAGACGATGAATATAGAGAAGGATCACAACTAATTACATCTAGATCACAGTTACAATCTAACTATAATTAAGAGTGGTCTATCCTCTTATAATCTATTTTTTTTAACCAAGAGATCTGCTCTACTAAATTTATAAATCATGTTACAAGCATCTTATGCCAAATCTCTATGAATTTTAATATGAGAAATTTTACAATATTAAAAGTCAATGATTTTAACTACTTTAAGTTGGTAGAGAATTTTATAATTATATCTTACAAACACCAATTAAAAAATTCATCATTTTTATAAAAAAAACCTCTGTAATTAATTTGTCTGCTAAAAGTAGAGGTGGTTTCAATCAGTTCAAACTTTTTAGGCATTCATATAAAATTTATTTTCTCTAAAAAAAATATATTTTTAATACGGCTACAGCAAGCAAGCTGAGTCCACATCAGAAGAACAACATTAAATGAATATCTTTCGGAGTATTTTAACTGAATGCATATTTGCATAAAAGATCGACATTATAACGTATTTTGAAAAATGATCATTCTAAAATATATCGAAAAATTACTGAGCCGTATAATTTAAATTTTTTATTATTCAAATAGGTAATTTTGAAAATATCCCAATCGTATCCTCAATCTCAATTTGACCCCACGGCTCATTCATTTTTACTTATCAAATCGATCGTTATAACGTAACAATAAGTTCAGTAAAATTTTATGATGATAAACAGTAAATTTAATTGATTGTTAGTAATTGATTATTTTTTTAAAAATATTTTAAAAATTACGGATTTAAATATTAAAAATAGCTTTTTATAAAAAGTAGCCGTATAACGGGAGCTTCTTGTATAGAGTTGCCTTTTTATATTAAAAAAATCTTTAATGATTATTTTTTTTTAATATGGTGTATCAAATTGATGTTTGATGATATGATATAATCCGATGAAGATAAATATAGAAGATATTTTTAAATATGAATCTGATTTTTTAGGTATATTCATCTTTTAAAAAATTATTATTCTAAATATAATATATAAAAATAATATTTAAAAATATGAATATAATTAAATGAATTAGACGAACCGATTGACTTGACTTAAAATACTCAGAATAACATGAAATAAAAAATATCTTTTCTATATCTATATGTCATAGTGTCAGCAGAAATTGTTTTAAACATAAGTAGTTTTAATCGATTGCTACCAAAATAGCTCTGTAAAATTCTATGGTAATGAAACGTGGAAATGATATTTTTTTTAAAAAAATAAAAAACCTTTCTATAATAAAAATTTTATTACTTTCAATATGGCAAGCTTTCTGTATCCATTAATCACTTTAATTAGAAGGGTCTCGAAAGTTACTATGTGGCAAAAGGCGATTCGCTCGCCCCCACCAACCCATCCCTAGGCCAACACGGAGGAGGTAAATCACGGATGGCTACTAGTCATTAGTGTAAATGACCAAGATATAAGGGAGGTTAAGTCTCGAAAGTTACTATGGACCTAAAAACAGTTGGGATATACTATTTAATTATTTTCAAAATTATCTATATGATTTAAGTAATTCGAAAGTATAATTATGGATGATATATATATATATATATATTATTTAACTAAATATTCTGCTAGGATTTATTAATAGTCCTTCCACATTCTCCACCCACTCGAACTCCCCATCAGACTGAGATCCCAACCTCGTTGCTCTTCGGTCTCTCCGCCCGCTATCCTCGTCTTCCATAAACGTTCCCATCCTACCCACCCGTCTAGGTTTTCATTCTCGCCGCTGTTCGTGGCCACCACTTCACAGAAGAGTAAGCCAATCACACCCTTTTAGGTACGCTCTACTCGATTTAATCAAGTTCTGCCATGCTTGATCGGCTTTCTGCTTCGAGAGATTGGCTCTTATTTTCTTCGCGCTCTTGTTCAAGTCTTTCACTGTCTTTGCTTGATCTGGTCGGATATTGCGAGGATGGGAAAAACCAACTTGGTTTCGTCTAAACTCATACCCTAGATTTCCTTTGTTGCTTGTCATACAAACCGGAAGAGGTTAAACAATCCGGTTGAGAATTGAGTGCTTCTTGTTTTTCTTTTCTCACCTTTGATGCTTCTTGTCTGCAAACTCGTGACAAAATTTTGTTGACTACTGCATCGTGCAGAGCACAATTAATACCCTTATAATTATCGTACATAGAACACAAATGGATAAGCATTTAATACCCTTTATTATCATCATCTTGTAAGTCCTACTAGAGTGCTGTATCCTCTGTTTCTTTTGGTTTCATGAATATCCAAGTTATTGATTTTTGAACATAAATATCCTTCCAAGGTTCGGACCATACAAACATGCAATTTAGGTGTTTGTCGAAACCATTTGTACTTATGGCTTGAATTTAAAAGTAAAATATGCTTGATACGAAGATAAGCATGATAAACTTCATCGGCCATGTGCAGATTATATATCCAAGATTGTTATTTATTCAATTTATAATGATTTTAATATATATCATTTTCATTTTATACATGTGAAAATTTGAAATACTCACAAGGACCTATGAAAGTTTAACTTTTATGAAAACCAATATGAATTTTCTTGTTTTTAAAGGATACAAATTTTAACTTCCCTTTTTTTCGTTAGAATTGCCATTTTATTTTATTTTATTTATCTGTTTTATTTTTAATTTTTTGCAGATTTGGTGGGATCATCAATTCCTTTCAAAAAACTTATAAGATCTTGAGGATTGAACAACCTAGTAATTGCTTATATTGAAAGATGAACCCATATTTTGTTGGCATCTTGGTTCCACTTATAGCTTCATTTGTATTTCGAAGATCAACTAGTGAAAAAAAGCGAGGGCTGCCAGTTGTTGTTGGTGGTGAGCCTGGATATGCAGTTCGCAACCACCGTTTCACATCTCCAATGGAGTCATTTTGGGAAGGGGTCTCCACACTGGCTGATCTTTTTGAGCAATCATGTAAACGATTTCCGTACAAGCCTCTACTTGGATCTCGGAAGTTTGTGGTACGAGAAATGGAAGTGAACCAGGATGGGAGATCCTTTGAGAAACTTCATCTTGGAAACTATGAATGGATCAGTTATGCTCAAGCTTTCAAAACTGTTTGCAGTTTTGCATCTGGTATGATCCAACTTGGCCACATAAAGAATGAGCGTGTTGCAATATTTGCTGATACACGAGCTGAATGGTTTATTTCCTTACAGGTGTTTTTTTCCCCTTTTATTTTTTGTGTTTTCACTTACACTCATGTACATTTTTGTCACTTTCCCTCTCCCCCACCCTTATTACAAATCTGACATGTTCAGTTACCACTATTTATTTTCTGATTTTTTTTTCCCAGTAGTGCCTTATAAGATTACTTTTTGACTAAATGGAGGGATCATATAGATTATAAGAATATACATCAATATGTAATATACCAATATAACAAATAGTGAAACTGAAGCTAATAAGTTTAGGTATGAGATTAACATGCTTATTTAATGCAAAGACACTTAGGGTTTAAGTTTCTGATTCATGCTCCAATACATGAATAGTTATGATATTTTAATCCAGACTAATTTTACTTGTAAAATTTAAATATGACAAGAGAATCTATTTCTCTGGTCATTTTCTTCTGAGGGTCGTCCATCAGCAATCCTAATATCGTTGAATTTTATGTTAAACAGGCTTGCTTTAGGCAGAATATTACAGTTGTTACTATATATGCTTCACTGGGAGAGGAGGCTCTTTGCCACTCGTTAAATGAGGTTTGATTTTTCAAAATGTTCCCATTACTGAGTTTTTCACTATCTATTTGATTATCATGCATGCTGATGTGCAGTAATTATTAGTAATGCTCTTTTGAGATTCTATTTGCCTTTGTATTTCTCTAGCGTAGATTTTAGTTAGATGTAGTTCTCTTCTATCTTCTGTGTTAATATTTTGATCTGAAGAATAATTATTTGGCCAAGAGTATTTTTTAAAATCAATATAATTTGTTGATAGATAGTTCAAACTTTTCTTCATGGGGTTGAAAAGAGCCTAAGTGTTTACGATAGGCAACTACACCACATAAAGCTTATGCAATCACCATCTGAAGTTGGCTTCAATATGCAAGATCGCATATGTAGTCTATGTTGCCATGTTTGTAGTTTCTGTTGCTACATATGCAAACATCCAAAAGAAAAACAGACTGTTCTTGTCTGCTCAAACAGTGGCTGAACCAAATCAAATAAAATCAACAAACAACAACAACAACAACTAAACCTATCGCACTCGGTGGGGTCGGTTATATGAATTATTTTTCGCATTAAGCTGGATCTCCTACTATATCATCATCTATACTTAAATAAATTTTATCTTGTTTTATTATTGCTAAGTGCTAGCTAAATCCTTTTTGGTTTTCCTCTTCCTCGTTTGATATGCGTGTTTGCCATAGTTTCAGATCGCCTAACTGGGGCATTTATTGGTCGTCTAAGTACATGCCCGTATCACCTTAAACAGGTCTCTTAGAGTTTTCCTTCAATAGATTACTTTATTTCTAATGCTCTTATTTTTTATTTTGTCCATCCTCGTATGTCCACACATCCACCTTAACATCCTCATCTCAGCAACTCTCATCTTCTGCTCATGTGCTCGAGTCATAGCCCAACATTCAGCTCCATATAACATAGCAGGTTCAACTGCGATTTCCTGTAAGTTTTAGAGGTACTTTATGGCCGCATAAAACACCTGACGCTCTTCTCCATTTCAACCATCTTGTTTGTATTATATGTAAGACATCTCTTAATCTTTCCATCATTTTGCAAAAATGATCCTAAATATTTAAAGCTCTGTCTCATTACGTGTAATATTGCTAAACTTAAATTCTATATATTTTATTTTTATTCTACTAAAACTAAAACCTTTACCTTCTAGTGTTTTCCGGTAAGATTCTAGTTTAGTATTTCCTTCTTCGTGTTTCATCTACTAAAATAATATCATCTGCAAACAACATGAATTATGGTACTGTGTATTGATCCTTGATGTAGCCCTATGTCTATTGGAAATATTTCAGTTACTCCACCGAAGTCTTTACTTTGGTTGTTATATTCTCATACATATTTTTAATTAGTTTAATATATGTTACGCTAACATTTTTTTTTTAGAATTCTCTTGAACTCTATCATAAGTTTTGAATATCATGTGTAGATTTTATTTTTGCTCACGATATTTTTTATTTAATTGTTAAAGATGTATAGCTTCTATTGTCGATCTTTCAGGCATGAACCCAAATTGATTTTCGATCACTGGTCTCCTTCCTTAATTTTTTTTCTATTACTTTTTCCCAAAATTTCATAGTATGACTCATTAGTTTAATACCCCTATAGTCTGCACAATTTTGTGCATCTCCCTTGTTCTTATATAAGGGAACTAGAGTACTTATCCTCCATTGATCAGACATTTCTTTTGTTTTCAATATCATGTTAAATAATTTTATAAGTCATTCAATACTTTGTTTCCCTAGGCACTTCCATACCTCTATCGGAATATCATCTGGTCCAACGGTTTTTCCATTGTGCATCTCATTTAAAGTTTGTTTTACTTCTGAAATTTGAATTCTATGATAAAAGTTAAAATTTCTATGCTCATTTGACCTACTTAAATTACCTAAGTTAAGTTGGTCACCTAAACCTTCATTA
>JBBMJZ010000074.1:5026962-5038075 GCA_037833815.1 Zingiber zerumbet
GTTTGGTTTAAAAAAAAATTTAAAATAAAATTAATTTAAGTATTTATTGAGTATTGTAATGTGTTTAGGGGATATATTAACATATTAGAAATTTATATAAGGAATTGTTAATTTTTTTAATTAATTTTTTAATTTAAAAATAAAAATAAAAAACGCGTGATCTGCTGCGCGTGCACAGTCGCGCACTGTGCGGACGCGCAACAGATCAATACTCTATATATATATATATATATATATATATGAGTTATTTTATATAAAATAATACATTTGAAATTGCTTTTCTAGATTAAAGAGTGGTTTCTTTTTAAAAAAAATTGTAAACGTTTTTAACGCAGGAACCTTTTGAGTGTTTGATAAGTAAAATCTTTCTCAGTTTTGATGATCAACACGAAATTCATTTTTGATAAGATTTACATTCAATGCGAGATTTAATGAAATTGACTTTCGACATTTTAACTCTAAGTTGACTATTAATTAGGATCAAATCCTAGGGACGGCGTAAATGAATATTCGGCATTGTACCGAATGTAGAGTTCTCATTTCCTATCTAACTTTAGCAATGCCGCGCAATCCATTATACTTCTTGGATCTAGTGGTGATGTAATCTAAGCAGGGACTAAATGATGGTATGACAAGTTTTAATAAAGTTAAGATTAAAGTTAGACTTTATATAAATTTATTAGATAATTTATTATTAGAGATATTGAAAAAAAATACTAAATTAAAATTACATAAAATTAATTCTAATTTATCTATTGAGATGACCTAGGTAGATAATCTCAGGTTGTCAACGGGGCTGGTTCTGACAATCATTCGATGGTTCGAGTTGTGAAATTACATAAAATTAATTCTAACTTATTTGTTGAAATGACCTAGGCGGATAATTTCAAACTATCAGCAGGACTGGTTCTGCCAAGCATTCTGTGGTTCGAGTTGTAGAGTTGATGAAGTGAGTAGCAGAATCGGGAGTTGATTGTCGAATCGGAAAGATAATTTGTTGACTAAGATACCGAGGCCTGTGTTTAATGCAGTTTCCTTGAAACAGATTCGTTCTACTTCTGGCTGTGCTTCGAGATTCTCTCGGATCGTCTATTTTTCAAAATACAATGACAAAACCATGCATGCAACCAAACACGAGTTGTTCATGGCGACCTGAGAATGCACCTGAGTGCTATCACGAGTAGTTCAGCCGAATGGATGCATGGTTGAGAGAGTTTTGTGGGAGAACACGGATGGACAGAGATTTGTTTCCTGCTCTTCCTCTCACTTTCTCTTTCGCTTATCTTCCACTACTCTATTTCCTTTGCTCAAGATTCATCCTCCTTATATAAGAGTTCTCACCTTGCCTATAATGAATGACCAAATTATGGTCATTTAATGCTGGTTTAATGTCGTCATTAATGAGTTTAATATCTTTATTAATGTCAATTCATATTAATGGGTTTAATGTCGCCACTAATGCTGAGACATTACGAAGTCATTATTAATGAGTTTAATGTCACCATTAATATCGAGACGTTACGGAATCATCATTAATTTTATATTAATATTTTCGTTACCCTCTTGAGCAAGTAGCAAAAAGAGATTTGGTGGTAAAACATTTGTTTATTCATTTAGACAAATCTTACCTCGACCGGTCCAGCATTCGACATGCGCAAGTCGTGCTCGTACATGAGCCAACCTTGGTTCAGTATAATTTAGGCCCTGGATTTGCATCCACGCGTAAGAGAGGCTCTCCTCATGCATATGTTTACAACATCAATGCATGTGCCATAATTTAAACTAACAATGAAATCAAGAGACTTCTAATGTGGAACTAACAATCCATGTACAATAGAGTTTTTTCGTCTCAACCTCTTTATTCCATTCACATTTCCAACAATCCCCCACATGAATGGAATATATGGTATGTGATTCAGTAGTTGAGTCAAGTATAAGATAGGTAAGTTTTACCCTTTGAGCATTTCCTAACAGTAGACATGATGTCCTTGAACTGTTCTGTCGTTTGTGTAAACATTGACAAATCTCACCCAGACTCTCCCTGATAACTCAATTCTCATTAGTATATTCATTTTTGGCCATAAACACGCTTGGTTCTGTGAGAAACTCTAAGAATTGTACCTCCAATTCTCTTCAAAGTGACTCCACTTCTTTCTCACATAGGTGATCATTCGAGAGTAGTCATCTACTCTTCTTGATCATTAAAAGTCCACCCGCTTACCCTGATCCTGTCACTATTTTATTGGGTTATTCCTCATAGTGTATCTAGTCAGTGCAAAATAGTTGTCCCTTTGAACCTAGTTCTTGGGATCTTTAATCAGCATAAGTTAGGTGTCCTCTACACTAATCGCTAACAATGACATAAAAGTCATTCCTCGTGATAAGCTTGCAACTAACTCTTAATTTAACCCTTTGGTTAGCAGATCCGCTACCTTTGACTTCACATAGTCAACAGTGATAACTCCTATTAAAAGTAGTTGTCTAATGGTATTATGTCTACGACGTATATACCTACACTTACCATTATACATATGACTCTATGCCTGGCCAATTACTGATACACTGTCACAATGTATGCAAATTACTAACACCAATTTCGGTCATCTCAGAATATCTTCTAAGAATTGTTATAGTTTTTCAATCTCTTCACCGCATTTGTCAAGAGCTACAAATTCAGATTCCATCATGGATATGGTTATTACGGTTTGCTTAGAAGATTTCCAAAAAATAGTTGCACCTCCCAGAGTGAATACATATCCACTCATAGACTTAGAGTCTTTTATGTCAGATATCCAACTCGTATTATTGTATCCTTCGATCACAGCAGGATATCTCGTATAGTACAGTTCATATTTACGAATATACCTCAAGTACCTCAATACTCTTGTTATCATTTTCCAGTACTCAATACCTGGATTACTCATATATCTATTTAGTTTACTTACTCCGTAGGCCAAGTCTAGTCATATACAACTCATCAATTCATCAAACTTCCAATCACTCGAGGGTACTCTATCTAAGAGATACTTTTATAAGTACTCCATAGTAATTTTGATGTAATCAATCAAATTAAATTAGGTCATATTGTTATTTAACTCGTGTATCCAAGTGTGTAGGAACTTAGGAGAACAGGAAGTTGAGCGAAAGACACAGCTACTGATAAGGACGGTATGGGAGAGAGTCGATGAGCTTGGTGTGCCAGGGATGAGGTGCTGTGGAAGAGTATGCTGGCGGATGAGAAGGAAGCGCGCGGTGTTTCCGAGTAACAAGAAACCAGAGCGGAAACTTGCTCGAGGAGAAAAGAAGCTGAACTGCCTTATGATAGGCGCCTTCCTTGGCTTGGAAGGCGCCTTCGATGAACAGTACTAAGGCGTCTTCAGCACATAGAAGGCGCCTTCCATGAATAGTGCAAAGGCGCTTTCAATGGCTTTAAGGTACTTTCTAAGTGACCGTTAGCAAAGATAAAACTTTATCTTCACACAAATAAAATTACCACGCTGGAGGCACCTTCCACCCTATGGAAGGTGCCTTCCAGCCTCGGATAGAATTTTTCAGGGGCTATAAAAGACCCCTGGAGCTAGGAATATTTTTAACAACTCTTGTATTCATTTCCTAACACATTTCTGAGCATTCAACGAGTGTAATAGGCTTTTCCGCCTACACCAAGGAGATCTTTTCAGTGCTTTCTTTTGTCTTAGATTAACAACCACGTAGGTTGTAACCAAGTAAATCCTTAGTGTCTTTAAGTTATTAGTTGTTTAATTTTATTTTTATAAGTGTACTATTAATCTGAGTTGAAAGATCAAGAAGGGTTTTTATTTTATTTTTCAACAGGCAATCCACCCTCCTCTGCCGACCCAACTTGTTCCAACAAGTGGTATCAGAGCCCAACAGCTTTAGGAGGACTAACCACCAAACAAAGCAAAAGATGGCCGGACCGAGCATCTACCCATCAAAGTTCGAGGGGGAATTCGCGAGCTGGAAGAAAAAGATGGAGGTATTCTTTAAGAAAGATTTCAATTTACTATTAATCATGAAATTTGATTTTGTTGCACCAGAGGGCAAAGAAGAATACTAATGGACGAAGAAGGAGCAAGCCGACTTCATGGCAAACGATAAAGTAGAGTTTCATCTGCTTAGCATCTTACCGCCTCAAGAAGTCAACCGGATCAGAGCCTACGAGTCAACCAAGGAGCTCTAGAGAAATTCCTAGAAATACATAAAGAGACCTCAGAGGTAAAACTTTTGATACAGCATTTTCTCCAGAACAAGATCATCAACATCAAAGTAGAAGAAGGTGAAACTATTACACACCTTCACTCAAGAATAAAAGAACTCATCACCGAACTCACGAATATTGGAGAAAAGGTAACAACCGAGATTCGCTAAGGTACGCAATTAACGCATTTCCTAGGACTACTGAATGGACATCGTTAGTAGATGTTTATTATATCTCTAAGGATCTAGAAGTAAGTACCTTAGAAGAATTGTTTTCAACTCTTAATGTTCATGAAATGAGATGTGCAGGTATGAAGAAGGAGTCCAAGCACAACATCGCCTTAAAAGCAAAAATGGATGAACCAGATTTTGAATCTTCTCTCGATGATGACGAAATGACATTCATGGTAAGGAAGTTTAAAAAGTTATTTAAAACTAATAAATTTAATCAAGTGTAGGGTAAAAGAAGAAAAAGAAAGGTAAGATGCTACCACTGCAATGAAGAGGGACACAAGAAAGATAGCTGCCTAAAATTAAAAAGAAAGTACAAGGACAAGGAAAAGAACAAGAAACTAGTTTAGAACAAGTACAAAAATTTAAAGCCAACATGGGACGAAATATCATCCGAATCAGAGATCGAAGCCCTCGTTGGACTTGCGCTAGTGACAAGTCGCCAAGAAGATAAAGACGAAGCAAGCTCATCCGAAATGAGTATCGAGAGCATCGATAAAGGAGGAGTAACATCAGAAGATAATAGTACTTCAGGGGGAGCTTCAGATTACGGGATCGATAAGGTAAGTCAGGTACGGTCTCTACCTCCTGATAAATTATTTCAGTTTATAAAAATGTTATCAAAAAATTCCTGTAAATTAGTAAAAGAAAATGACAAATTAAAAGGAATTCTAGCAACATCTTATCGATTAGAAGACTTCGACAAGATAAAAATGGAAAATGAAAAATTAAAAGCAGAAATAGAAGAGTTAAAAAATCGTGCATGTTCACATATTCAACAAGTTAGAAATCTAATGGATTAAATTAGCACTTTAAATACCATAAGATTCAAATTAGAAAAATATCATAGAAATATATTTCTAAGAAATTTTTGATTAATCATATAGGAAGGAATCTATTTTGGGTTCCAAAATCATATTTAGGTTAATTTTTTTTTTACATGCCATGTTTTTTCTTAATTATTTTTTTTGAAAGTTAGACCTAGGGCTTTCTAAAAGAGAAATTAAATATTTAATTTCTTTAAAATATTTTATCTAGAAGTGGTTGTTATTTCAATAACCAAGAAGATGTAGTACCTTGTCACAGCCTGGAAGTCAATTACTAAAATGAATGTTTAATTGACTAATTGTTAAACATTTAATTGTTATAAAAATGCTTTCACATAAATTATTTTGCATAAATTCTGTTACAAATTAATTAAAGTTAATTTTAAAAAAAAATAATTTCATCAGTTATCTGTAAGAAAATTTTTTGATCGTTATTGAATTTTCTATGAATTATCTATCCAAATGCAAATTTTTAATTCTTAAAAATTCAAATTTTTGAAAATTTATTTTTTTCTGTGTAGTTACTTACTATAATGCATTCTTAGAAAATAGTTCAAGATTTTTCATGATTAATAATCATTTTTTTAAAATATGTCTTAATATAGAAAGAACTTTATTTCTGCTTACAGTAATCTCAACTTTATATGAAAATTTTTATCTGCCTTATATGTATCTGTTAAATTTTTTTTCAATAATTAAAAATATTTTTCAAAGTATTTTTTTTAAGTCCAAATTTTTTGATGTTTAATTTTTTAAAATTTTTTGGATAAGAGTATTTTTCCTTAGACTTCGTTTTAAACTTTATTCTAAAAGCATTTTAAAGTATCCTATTTTTATGTGATCAAAGGGGGAGAAGTGAAGATTAAGTCTAGGGGAGAGTATCATTTTTTTTTGTACATTATTATTTGTGATATTGATTACCTTATTATTATTTGTTTTTTTACCCTAACTTAACTTGGGGCTGCTCACATAAAAAAGGCGGAGATTGTAAGTATCCTGTGGTAATTTTGATGTGATCAATCAAGTGAAGTTAGATCCTGTTATTGTTTATCCCCTATGTCTAAGTGTGTTGGAACTTAGGAGTACAAGAAGTTGAGTGAAAGACGCAGCTAATGAGAATGATAGTATGGGAGAGAGTCGACAGGCTCGGTGTGTCCGAGGGGCGAGGTGCTGTGGAAGAGTACGTTGGCAGATGAGAAGGAAGCGTGCAGCATTTCTGAGGGACGAGAAGCTGGAGCAGAAGTTTACTCAAGGAGAAGGCCAAAAGATGGGTTTAGGTGAGTCCAATTCCTGATGGACGAAATCACCCAGGCGATCGGAGTAGTGGAGGAAAAAAAAAGCTAAACTGCCTTATGGAAGGCGCCATCCACCGCTTGGAAGGCACCTTCGATGAACAATGAAAAAAATGCCTTCCATGAATAGTGCGAAGGTGCCTTTAATGAAGGCGTCTTCCCAGTGACCATTGGCAAAGATAAAACTTTATCTTCGTACGGATAAAATTGCCACGCTGGAGGCACCTTCTACCCTATGGAAGGCGCCTTCCGGCCTCAGATAAAATTTTTCAGGGGCTATAAAAATACCCCTGGAGCTATGAATAATTCAACAACTCTCGTATTCATTTCCTAGCACATTTTTGAGCGTTCAACGAGTGTAATAGGCTTCTTCGCCTATACGAAGGAGATCTTTTCAGTGCTTTCTCCTATCTTGGATTAACAACCACCTAGGTTGTAACTAAGTAACTCCTTACTATCTTTAATTTATTAGTTGTTTAATTTTATTTTTATAAGTGTGCTACTAATTTGAGTTGAAAGATCGAGAAGGATTTTTGTTTTATTTTCAACAGGAAATTCACCCCCGTCTTGCTGACCCAACCTGTTCCAACAGAAAAGAATACATTATTATAGTTTTAGATTGCATAGACTTAGACTATATATTAATATACAATCGCCCCACACCCCTAAAGCACCCCTAAGCAGTGTTAGCAATGCAAACTAGAGGGATAAATTTGAAAAGTGGGAGTAATCTATCCACATGAGTCTAAGTATCATGAAGCCTTCAACTCTGAAACATATTAGGGGCTCAATAACTAAGGGGAGGATGTTGGGATTTTCCTAAAGCAACTTGCAGACTATTTCACTTCAAATGTAAAGGTTGAGATAACTACAGTGTTATCGAGGCTTGTCTCAATGAGGTATAATGGAAAGGAAAGTATAAGGGAGTACGTATTGTATATGTCTCATCTCGCTACTAGATTAAAGCCACTAACATTCAAAATATTTAAGAGTATATTAGTGCATTTTGTCCTTGACATCTCTATCTACACAATTCACATATTTTAAAGTATCTTACAATACTCAAAAGAAATAGTGGGTATTAAATAAACTTATTTCTCAATGTGTGCAAGAGATGGAGAGATTAAGGCATGAGACATCTGAGAGTGCTTACTTGCATTCGCTTCTTAGGATTCGATCAAGAAGAAAAAATGACCATTATAAAGGGTAAAGGTAAGCAAATTGTAGATTCTTAGAGTTTTGGCCATAAGGACCAAAAGCAACAAGATAAGAAACTCACTTATTTCTTCTACAAGAAGAAAGGTCATATGAAGAAAGATTACTCCAAATATGCCAATTAACATGCTAAGAAAGATAAACTTCTCAACTTCATTAGTTCAAATGTCAATTTATTCGTTGTGCCTATTAACACTTGGTGGATAGATACTAGTGCTACTCCTCATATAAGTGTTAATATGTAAGATTGTTTCAGAAGTTGATTATTGTTTGATAGTGAAAGATCTATACGGAGAATGACAGAAAGGCTAAAGTAGAGATCATAAGTGTTTTTAGCCTTTATTTAAAAATTGATATCTTTCTAGATTTCTAGATTCCGATAATACATACGTTGTATCATCTTTTAGACGGAATGTTTCATATTGTCTTAAATTTAGTTTTGATTAATAATAATTCCTTGATTGATAAGATATATAGATTAAATCTCTTACCTACTAATGACAATGAAATTATGCATAACATAAGTACAAAATGTAATTTAACTGATGAGAATTCTTCCATGTTGTGGCATACACATTTATGACATATATTCAAACAACATCTAGAAATATTAATATCACATGAAATTCTTTATTCTATTAACATGTCAGACTTTGATGTATGCATATAGTGTGTTAAAGGGAAGATGATTACCAAAAGAAAAAAGGGTGTGAGCCGATATGGTGAAGTCTTGGAACTAATACATACAGGCATCTGTGTGGTGGTGAATACTATAGTCAATATGATAAATCAAGTGAATAATGTCATGGATCTTCTGTGAATTACCTTACTAAGTGTGGAATCATACTTTAGTATACCATAACTGGTACTCCCAATTAGAATAGTGTAGCAGAGCAATGAAATCATACCCTAAAAGACATGGTAAGAAGTATGATGACTTTTCTTCTTTATCAAAGTCTTTACTAGGTGAGACATTTAAGACTGCAGTTTACTTACTTAATACAATTCTCAGTAAGGCAATGTTTAAAATCTCATACAAGATATCTAGCATTAGACATTTACACGTCTTAGGTTATTCAGCTGAGGCTAGGTCTTTAGACCAAGTTTAAAGAAATTGAACTTAAGGACTGTGAGCTACCATTTTATGGGATACTCTAAAAAGTCCTAGGGATACAAATTTTATGACCCATCAAATAGATCCTTTTTAAAGATGAGAAATGTAGTACAATAGAAGCACTAAGATTAAGAAAGTATCTTTTGAGGAAAGTGCTAACAATCCTCCTATGGTCACTATTAGTGTAATAAGTAG
Organism: Zingiber zerumbet; assembly: GCA_037833815.1. NCBI lineage: Eukaryota > Viridiplantae > Streptophyta > Magnoliopsida > Zingiberales > Zingiberaceae > Zingiber > Zingiber zerumbet. The sequence goes on from JBBMJZ010000074.1 coordinate 5,036,055, forward strand.
TGGTATGGTAGTTATACCCTATATTATAGATATTGCACATTAGTGAGAGTAATAAACCAAGATATTCTTGTATCATCTTCGATGTAATTGGAGAAACCATCCACTAGGATGAGATGTTGCCTCATATAGATGAATGAGTATCTCAACCACATGTATCTTTAAGGTGATTAACTAGGAAAAGGAGATTCACAATTTTCCATGATTATAATAATTTCCAAGAGCATAATTTTGGCATAGGGTTAGAAAGTGATCGTATATCTTTCAAATAAGTAAAACAATGATCTAATCCTGAAAGACCATGACATTTGAGAACTTATCGAATTGTCTATAGGAGCAAGACTTGTTGATTGTAAATGGATATTTAAAACCAAATAAAATTTGTTGGGCAATGTCAAGAAATATAAGGCTCACGTTGTTGCCAAAGGATTAACTCAAAAAGAGTACATTGATTACAATAAGACTTTTTTGCCTATTTCGACAAAAGACACCCTTACGGTAATTATGACACTTATAGTTCATTTTAATTTGGAGTTATGCAGATAGACATAAAGATTGCATTCCTTAAAAGTGATATTAAAGAGACTATATACATGGTACAATAGGAGAACTTTGAGGCTGAGAACTCAAAGCACCTATTAATGTAGATTAAAGAAGTCCCTTTATAGTTAAAGATTGCATCCCATCAATGGTATTAGAAATTTGATCTAGTGGTTACTTTATTTGGTTTTAAGGAGAATCATGTTGATTAATACATATATGTCAAGTTCAATGAGAGTAAATTTATTATACTTGTCCTATATATAGATGACATATTGCTGGCAAAGAATAATAAAAGTTTGTTGTAAGAAACTAGTCATTTCTATAAGTAATTTTAAAATAAAAGATCTTAGTGAAACATCCTTTATGTTAGGCATACAAATATATCGTGATCATTCAAGAGCCATTCTTGAATTTATCATAAAAGGCCTATAATAAAAAGGTGTTTATATGATATGCCATGTAAAATTGTGCACCTAGTGACACATCAATGTCTGAGGTGACTGATTCTGTTTGTAGCAATGTCTATGGCTTGAACTTTAAATAAATGAGATGCAACAATTTCCTTATGTGTCAGTTGTAGGAAGTATCATCTATGCATAAGTTTGTACATGTTTGGATATATGTATAGAGTGAGAATGTTAAGCAAGTCTTTTGGTAACTCAGGATTGGCACACTAGGAAGGAGTAAAGAGAGTGATGTAATATTTATAGAAAAATAAAGAACACATGCCTACATATTAGAGGTTTGATCACGTAGAGGTGATTGGATATTTATATTCTGACTTTGTTAAATTCTTAGATAATAGAAGGTTCACTTCATATTATATTTTCATGCTTGTTGGAGGGCTTGTATCATTGAAAAGCAACAAACATACTCTAATACCTACTTCCACTGTGGAGGCATAATTGATAGCTTGTTATGAAACATCCAATCATGGGATTTGGCTGTGAAACTTCATTGCAACATTGCAGATCATGGATGGCATTATAAACCATTGAGGATCAATTGTGATAATAAAATCATAGAGCTTTACACCAAGAACAACTGTAGCTTGTCGAAGTTAAAGCATATCGCCGTCAAGTTTCTAGATGGTATAGAAAGAATTCATAATTGTTAGGTAATGATAGATATGGGAGTTTTTCTATTGGGTGAAGTATCCATTTAGTGGGAGTATGTATTTAATCATCGATGGTCTATATTATTAAACACGTGTAGTTTATGTTGGAATTTTCGAGCTGCAAAAATCACTTTTTGCGTTGCGGAAATCTCAAAAATCTCATGCCACCGGATCCGTGCGAAGTTATAAAATTTCGTAAAACTTCGTGTACGAGTTTATCTAACCTAGATCTACACTAGATTTACAAAGAAAAAAAAAGGAGATTACCCTTGATGCGAAGTCCTTCGCAAATCCCGCTCGTCCAAGGTTGCCGGATCTCGAGAGTGTTCAAGTGGACACTCCTCTATACGTATCCACACGAACA
>JBBMJZ010000074.1:5046939-5062145 GCA_037833815.1 Zingiber zerumbet
AATTTTTGGAGATGTAGCGGTCCTTGCTGAGACGTTACAGTCGGACCCTGCAACGCATTCCTTCTAGGGAACAACCTAGCATTAGCACAATAGTTTAATGGATTCATTCATAATATTTGCCATAGTTTTGACACTAGCTGGCAATCTAACACAACCCTCCTCCTTTATCTGGGCTTGGGACCGACCATGACCGATCATCATGGGCGGAGTTTAAATACAGGTAAAGCAATTAATTAAATTATACCAACAATAGAAATAATAAATTTGAAGCTCCTAGTTGTTTAGGTGTTGCTACAGCTTTTCTGGATCGTCTTTTGAGCAGCACGAAGAAGAAAGGTTGCAGTTTCATTATTGTTCCTTGTTGCTGCTTGAGACTGGCTTATAGCCTGTGGAGGATGCCTCCAACACCATGGAGGGCGCCCTCATCCACGCCGAGTCCACAACGTGGATAAGCTCCGACCAAGTCGCTGCCTATCCACCTGAGGGCGCCTCCAATCCCATGGAAGGCGCCTTCGTACCTGGTCTAGGGCGCCCTCAAGCTCCATGAGGGCACCCTCGCACCTTGCATCCAGGGTGCCTCCTAGCTCCATGGAGGCGCCCTCTGCCCTTCTATGCGAAGGTCTTCAGCTCATTACCTGAGGCTTTTGCTTCTTTTTAACCCCTGCAAGATGGGTTAGTCTAATAGACAAAAGCATATCCTATAAGATAGAGTTTAGCACAATAAAATAAACAAAACATAAGTGTTTGACAGTCTCTGGACTGTCTGATTCTGACTTCGGATTTCCAACCGGAAACCCTAGGTCGAATCGACGCCTACTGTTCCCTCACCAGGGAACATGTCCTCACTTACTCCACTCAGGAGAGTATACCTGTTATCAGACCGGTCCTCTAGACTGACTGGACTTTTGCTCAGCATTTGAAGCTGAGGTTTCTTTGCCTCCAAAAAGTTTCTGAGAAAAAAGTTTTCATAGTGGAGATGTGAGAGAGAAGTGGACCCTTGCATTAGTCACCCCAAGATGATAAATACCAAGTGAAATCTAAGTGTTAGTATTGTGGAGTCTTTGCTTCAAGTTTTTGTTACGACATCAAGTTCAAAGAAGAGAAGCAAACTATTCACCCCCTCTAGCTTATACCTAGTCCCAACAAAATTGACACAAATATGATAGAATTTAAAAGTGTGTTAAGTGTGGATTTTTGATACATTCGAGGGAGATAGGTCACCTATGTCAGATCGAGCATTTGACATAATGATTAGATGATCACATTTAGATTGAAAATCTAAGTTTTTTTCTTTGTGTTATAATTAACATGCTTGGATGTCCTATTGTACATCATGATATCATCTCATACATTCATCTTGACATGCTAGTGTATTGTTAATTTTGATATATGTTGTTTAAGACTGATACATGTCCTATTATACATGTATCCTTAGGTTAGAATAGTTTTCACTTTGAAAGTTATGCATTTGAAGTATGTTATACTCATTTACATACAGAAATTTAAATTCCTTATAATTAAGGACAAATGAGATTAGTTAACATCCTAGGTAATATGGTCAATTTGAAAATGCCTAGATAGAGGTGAATGCTCCATTAATTTTAGGTAAAATGCTAATTTTACATCTCACAAAGATCATAGGATGACTTGTATATGTATTGAGACACATTAGGATGATGGGAAAGCCTAAGATGTTGACTAAGTGCATCGATTTGAGCTAAGTTTCATCGAATCCAAATGAATTTTGCATGACTAATCATGAGGAAAGCTAATGTGCAAGTGATGTGCATTTAGCCCATAGATCATGGTTAAAAATTATTTTTGAAAACTATTTCAAAAGTACTTTGAAATATTTTGGTGAAATCTATTTACTGATAGGAATCACCATTGATCAGGTTAATATAAAGTTAGTGTAAAATATTTAAATTTTTAATGGTTATTAACTTTGTGCCATTATTTAAAAAATATATATATCTTCATAGAAAACTATTTTTTTCTAATAGTATTTGACATAAATAATATATGTATGTAATTTCATGATTTTTCAAAAATCTTAAAATCACTTATGTATTTCTAAATTTCGATTTGAAAATCAAAACTTCAGGTTTTCAGTCTAGCAATGGATTGTGTTAGTCATCAATTGACTCATGGATGTGTTTTTGGATGAAATGAGTTTATTTCAATCGATTAAACTCACTATTAAGCATTTTAACTATGCCTATCCCTTTGATATGCTTGAATAAGCATTCAAAGGTGATTCTCTTGTTGAAAATAATAAGGGGATGGTAAAAGGAGAAAAATGATAATTTGAAAATGAGGTTTAAATTCAAGGTTGAATTTTTAATCTCAAGACTTAAATTTTTAGAAATTCCTAAAGTTTTAGGAACTCCAAATTATTGTTGGTGCAATGATTAAAGATGTAGTATGCTTTGAGAGTGAGGTCCTCTTTATAGGCATGATTTCGACATGAAAAGGAGAAAATGAAAGATTAAGGAGATGATTGAAAGGCTTTGAGGTTATGCGGGGTTGTATGCTCAAGGTTGAGTATTGGATGATTAAAGGGTAGAGAACCTTCCTTGTGAGGTTGGATGTTAAGAATGGAAGAAGAATGGATTGTGGAATGAGGTTGGATGTTAAGAATGGAAGAAGAATGGATTGTGGAATAGGGTTTTATTGTGTGTCAAAGGAGGAGAATGAAAGATTTTAAGTTAGGAAACTCTTATTCTTGCTTTGGGATGAGAAGAAGAATGAATAGAAAGTTGGGCCAATGAGTTGTTCTAACTTAAATATATTATCAAACATAAAAAGAGGGAGATTATTGGTATAATAAACTTCTGGTCAAGAGTGACCAAGCTTAAGTTGACTCAAGTTCATTTTAGATGTTTGATCAATATGTTTGTTGGTCGAATAAGAGTCAAATAAGTCAAGATTGATCAGATATTTGATAAGAAGTAAAAAGTCTAAGTGAGTCACTATCGATCAGACACTTGACAGTGAGAAGTCCAACAGACAATTAGCATGAGATAAGAAGTTTAAGTGGGTCACGGTTGGTTGAATACTTGACGATTGGAGATAGTGAAAGTCTAAGTGGATCATGGATGATCGAATACTTGACATATGGAAGAAAGTCCTAACAAGTCATGAAGGACCGAATGTTAGGTGAGAATAGTGAAGTCCTGGCGGATCAATGCTGATCGGATGTTAAACAATGAGAAGTTCTAGCAGGTCAAGGTTGATTGAATGCTATGTAACAAAAAGTCTCGGTAGTCAAGGTTAATCGAGATGTTAAGTAAAGGAAGTCTTGGTAAGCTGAGGTCAACTAGATACTAGACAAAATGGGAATACATCTTTGATAAATATAAAACAGGAGTATCAGTCGATTGATAGGATGTATCGATCAATTGATGTACTCTAAACCCTGAAATTATAGTTTAAGGTGTTTTAAGGTTTGCTATAGTAACTAGGGTTGCTACTATAGTAATCAAGTTTACTACAAATCTTAAACTCCAAAAAATAGGGTTTATTGTAGTAATTAGGGCCATTATAGTATTTTCGTGGTTTGCTACAATGTCAATGTTTAGGCAGTATTTTACTACAATGTCAATTGGTTGATGAGTTCATACAATAAATTGATCGCACTATAGCAACGAACAAAATAATTCTGAATAAACTGGCTAGTTCAACTGCTCATTGGCATTTGATTGGTGACTTTTAGAAATATATTGGTAAGGTAAAAAAGAGTCATTCTACAAGTTAAACAGTCTAATTCAATGGTAGGTAAACAATCAATTGTTAGGTAGAAATCAGTCTGAATGCAATCCTATAAAAGAGGGTTTGGGGTTATTTGAAGTAGACAGTTCTTAAAGGTTTGAGTACTATATGTTACAACATTTTCAGACCAACAAGAGACAATTTGAAACAATAAAAAAGCGCCCAAAGCAAGATTCATGTAAAGTAGTTTACTTTTATTGTATTTATTTTATCTCTTGTATTTGTGTGTATTGTTTGTAAGAATGGGTTGTAAGAGGCTTCTCCACCTTCGGAAAGTATCCGAGAAGAAGAAGGTTTAGTGATGGTAGATCACTAGGACTAGGTCTTGAAGTAGTCATCTTACGAGGTGGCGAACCAAGTAAAATCTCGGTGTTGTGCATGTGGTGCCGATTTGGTTAGAAGTTTTGACTACACATTGAAACAATGAGTACGAGACCGAGATGAAGAGATCGAAGTTATTTGCCCCTTTCTAACTCACACAAATCCTAATAGTATGGTCATATTATAATAATTATGACTTCTTTAATCTTATACCAATGGAATTAATGGACTATATTATTTTTTGCGGTATTCTTTTACTCATAAAGTTTGACATTGCTGCTGACATCAACTAAGAATTTTTCGTGTGTTGTATACAAATTACATGTTGCCCAAATGGAATATTATTGAATTTTATCTCACTATTTGGTGGGTTTACATGTATTTGTAACATGCAAATTTATGTCATTGCGGATGCAAATCCATTATGTGATCTAATTAATGTTAATTGGAGGTTAGTGTTATTGAATGTGGGAAGACAATGGGTTGGGTTTCATTATAAATAGGGCATGACCCCTATAAGGATAGTTATTCTAATAGATTTTCTCACTTCCCATTGGTGAGGAGATTACGACATCGTCACCCTAACTCCTACTGAAGACATGCCCCTTCTTCTTCTCCCATGGGATCTTGATTTGGTGGGCGGCTCAGAGATGATGGTGATTCCACTACATTCAGGTCATCTTTATTTTAGCCATCATCGATTAAGTTTAATTTAATTGTTGTGGTAATTTTGATGTAGATAGGTCATGCATGATTTATATTTCTATTATTGAGTTCATATACTATAGAATTCATACGGATAGGAAAATAAATTTCCCTTCAGCCCCTAGAGCATCTCCAAGTTTATCACCCAACATTAAACCTAACTAGCCATAAATAAAGTAATTTACTTGTTCTGTACAAATAAATAGGGTAACAAACTGAGTTGAACTTTGTGTTGTTCAAGCTAATCTGATAAGGTAATTGAGTTAAGCAAAGTTGAATATAATATGATCTAAACCTTTGAAATAATTGCTTAAAGCTGACTTGGTTTCTTTTATATGAGCTTAAATTTAATTCAAGCTTGCTTGCGTTTGATTTGTTTATATATTATTGAACTCTTAATTTGAGTTTATTTGATTGTTAGAAACTTTTATATTTTTAAAGTTATTTGGTTGGTTAGTTACAATATTATTTATTTATTTTTAGTATTCTTTTGTTTATTTATAAATTTATAAAAACTTTATTGATGAATATATTTCATAAATTTTGTTATATTATTCCTGAACAATTCATAATTCATATAAGTTGTACACATATGTTCAATGTTGTTCATTTACTTTAATGAGTTATTCAAACTTGTATATATTAAATTTACATACACAATCTGTTACTTATATTACCAAATTTACTTACTAACGTTCGTTTGATTCATTTATAGTGTTACAAGAAAGACACTATTGGAGCAAAATGTGATTATGCTCACTCTAGATGCCCTCCACTGCTGGCCCCACATTATGTCAAAGGGAGGTAATTAAATCACAGAGTGTCTTTTTGCCTATCGAGGGGCCTCCTAGGTAAGAGGGTCACTTGCACGGATGGCGCTGTGCATGATAGTAATTATTCTATGGGCTAATGAGAAGGGGAATTTGAGGAGAAGACAAAAAGAGATAATCATTGTCCTCTATATTTCAAAAAAAAAAGAAAATTTTTATTTAATAACTGAGGATTATCACTCAAATAAGCTAAACACATATTTATATAGACTCTAAATCTTAAAACCAAAGAAAGAAAAAAATCTGAACATATAGACCCTAATTCATAACATGTAAAAAAATGAAAGGAATCCTAACAAAAAGGAAAAAAGACTCACAATCCTAACATCCCTAAAAGGACTCAAATTATAAAAATATCAAAAATAGAAATTATCAAAAAAAACCTAAAATAAAAAAACTGAAATTACCAAAAAATAAAAATTACTAAAAAATAATAATAAAAATCTTCGGATTCTTTTGCATTAGACATCCCGGGTTAAAAAATATCTCATTCTCGAGTTTTGGATAGTATCAAGTGATAGTCCATGAGGAAGATCATTTGACACCAAATCGACAAAATCTATAGTTGTTGGATTTTGAGAATCCTCATTGATCCGTTGATGAGCACGACATCATGGATATTGTTCTTGTCCATCTTCGTATCTCTCAATCAATTCTCTACCATCTCGGATTCCAACTCTAAAAGTTTCTTTCATGCAAACTCTTTCCTTCTTTTTTCCTCCGTTTGATATCTCCTCTTTTCCTCTTCTCAATTGCTATCCTTTGCTCTTCAATTTCTTCGAGCCAGTTCACAACTGACTCCAAATTGATTTTGTCAGATGAGACATCTGAAGAGATAGATTCAACACCAGTACCCATGTTAGAGGTACGACATCCAATCAATTTATCATGCTATGTGGTTCTTGTAGGGCCTAAAGAATCAAGTTTCTCTTGAAAATCAATGAGCTCTCTGTCAAGAGATTTCCTCATCTCTCTCAAGCTTTGATGCAATCCTTGAATGGTATCCAGCTGCACTAAGAGATTCATTATGATCTCACATAAAATAGTGTTCTGTTTTGAATCCTGACCATTGGAGGAAGTTTCATACTCCTAGATTTGCTTCTTCACAGCCTCATCCTCAGTCGAACTTGAACTATTCCTTGTAATTTCTCAAGTGGTTACCATCTTCTCACCTCAAATCCTCTATAAGCCAATTGGATGAAAGTCACTGCCTCTGAAAATGATAAAAAATTCCTTTTCTCCGCTTGTTTACCTATTATTCTTTATGTATTATCTACATGCCTCTTCCTCTCATCAGATTCACATAGTATTTTCGCAATTACATCTTCACTATCTTATGTTTTCTCAAGTTTAATTTTTGCCAATTCATCCTCTTCCACACCATCAGGAACTACCTTATCCATCTCATCATCATTGAATATCGGATTATCAAATATTTCAATCTTGTCATCGTCTCCACCACGTCATGCTATCGGATGATCGGTAGAGTAGGACTGTTGTACTTGATGTTGTCAAGGTTTGCATTCTCATTCACTTTATCATATGATTATTTATTACCTAATAAGTCTGAGATTGAAATAGTCTTTCATAGGACAATTATTATCTTGAGCGCTACCAATAGATTTCTCTGATTTTATCCGTGAATCCTTGGAAATCAATAAACTCTCACGAACGATTCAAGTCTTATGGTCATCACTATAAATTACCTCATCAACTTCTTCTTTTAATTCATCTTCAAATTCATCAAGGTCATCTTAGGCATCGAAGCTATCATCCTCCATGACAAAACCTAATCATCCTTAGAACAAAGTTTGAGTGTACCTAAAAGGAAGAAAGCAATCTTTCATCTTTTTTTTTTTATCTTCTCCCAATCATTGATCTTAGTTTTACCTTGTCTATCTCGTGAACACCTCAAATGCTTCCACTATGCCGATGTTCGACCATTGATTCTGATAACAATCAACTCCACCTTTATTTGATCCAGAACTTGCTTATACTTGAAGATTCACTCCACTTTGTTGATCCAATCAATAAATTTTCTATCTATGACGTACTAAAAAATTCGAGTAGATCAACTTAACATCCGATGTCTCTATGTTGATCCTCTTGACCATATACCTAACGATCTATAAGATTTCGTGTCAGGGCGTAGCACAGACGGTGGGTGCATGACATTTCTGGCGTAATGGCCAGGGGTTGATTCTCAGGAACTGACGACCTGGGGTTTACCCCACCATGCGGCTGACGCTTGTGTACTTGCATATATCTCCCTCCATATTCGTGGGGTCGGCACTAGGGGGCGATCTATATTTTTATAAGATTTTGTGCCTCTAGACATTGGATTAAATCTATAACTTGTCTATGAAAATCCTCAATCTCGTCCTGGGTGCTACTACCACGATGCTAGACTTCTTCAGTTGACACTTGCCTTACACGACCACAACGACCTGCCATTGGAACCGATGCTCGACTTCCTCAATTGGAACCTGCTAGCTCTGATACCAATTGACGTCGGGCAATATAGCGATTATCCTGTATGCTAACGAGAATGAGGGGTTTCAGGAGAAAGTAAGAAGAAATTATCGTTATCTTCCATATTTTTTCTAAAAATGGAATTTTTTATTTAATAATCGAGGATTATCCCTCAAACAGCTGAACACATATTTACATAAACTCTAACTCCTAAAGACCAAAGAAAGAAAATAAATTCTAATATATAGACCTCAATTCCTAACAGGCATAAAAGGAATCCTAATAAAAAGAAAAAAGATACATAATTCTAAAAATCAAAATTACCAACAAATAAAAAATACTAAAAATCTTTGAATTCTCATGCATCATGAGGGCAACTTGTCGTGATTCAAACGTGAGACCCATCGAAGCAACTCTTCACTCGAGTACCAACTCAACTACCCTATGGAGGCACTATTAAAAAACACTATCTCACATTTATGGGTGCATATATCCCTTAGAAGGAAAAAAATTATATTTGAGCTTTTTTTATATGAATTCCATTTGTTTACTCTATTGCAGCCGATACAATTTGAAGAAAATAAATAAATTAAAATTGTGAGACGAGTCTGCGTATCACGCAGCCGTTGCACTTGGAGTAGATGGCTTCCAACAGTCGCCGGAAATGATCAACGTCGCAGGGGATGCGAAGAACTCCCCGGTGACCAAGGCCGAACTCCTGCGCCGCCAGCTCCAGCAGCGTCACCATGCACGGGTCCTTGAACGCCCTCACGTGCACGTCGAACTTCTCCAGCGCCCCATCCTCCCTCCCCACCAGAACCGGCACGTGACCCCTCACAACCTTCATCTCCTCCTCCGATATTCTCGCCCTCCTCCTCAGTTTAATTCACTTCACTGCCTATCTACATATATAATGCATCCATTAATTAGAGACAAGGCATGCAGTTGTGCTTTCTTGACCAACTAATTAATTAAATTCCTGAAGATTAGAACTAGATTGACCTTCATTAACACGGAATCTAATTCTTTTTTTATCTTGAGATGCAGATACTGTCATATATACATGTATTTATGCATTGTTGATCGTTTTTGACAATCAAATATGGATCTTCAAATCAGGGTCAAATATAGAGTTCTTCCATTGCAGATCATATGGAGATGATATGATTTGTGAGTCAATATAATGGATTATATTATATATATGAAACCAAATTTTGTTTTCTTTTCTTGCTATGGTTCCATTAATGTTGATGCTGCCATCCCTTGTGATTGTGTCTAGTACCAACTTGTTTGTTCGTGTTATTTGGTCTAAGATGGAAACATGGTTTCACAACATTGGATTATCTTCTTCGATTCATCATCTCAATGTCTATTTTCTTTTGCCCTCACCTACAATGGAGACAAAGACAAGACAACGTTTATCGTTTACCTTCGTTTACAATAGAGACAAAGCCAAGAGTTGGAAGGGGCCGGGCTATGATTTAACATTTTATATATAAAATGGAAATTAACTTTTTCCAATAACGGATGTCATCTCTTTTAATTGAATAATACGAGAAAAAAAACATAAAGAGAGATAAAATAAACTATAGTGGTTTGGTGTAGGTCTGTGTGTATTTACGGAGAGAATCAAATTTTGATCTACCATATAATTCATATTTGGATTATAAGTATGTGACTTGAAATTGAAGGAACTAAAAAAAATGATGTTAATGTGGTCTTCCATCTTAATTATTTAATGGCATCAAAATTCTTGTGATCTCAAAAAGTGATAGATGGAATAATTTACATATATGCTAATTAAAAAAAATTATTTCTCTTTTCACGATCGAGAACATCATATTTATTGAGACCACAAGGTTGGGCACCTTAATTACTTCAAAAAGAGAAGCCTCGTAAGTTTATATGGTGAAAATCTACTTCTCTTTTGGTAGAATAGCACAGTTGTATTAAAAAAAAGATACATGATTGTGGTTCGATGTAGGCCTATATGTATTCATAAAATTTAATTATATAGATATGAGAGTAATGCAGAATAGAATTAAATAAATTAATGTCCACACTTTGTATAAGAGACTATTTAATCTACTTATTGTTAGGACAATCAACCTCGGATCAATATTGATGAAGTTGACTAAGTTTAAATTAGATCTAGTTAAGTTTTAATATTTAATTAATATATTTATTGACGAGAGAAAGATGTCAAATAGAAGAAAATTTTGTTGGAGATGAAGATTCTTCGTGCAATTAACTTCGGGTCAAGTTAACCAAGATGGATACAAATGTGGATGGTTGAGTAAAAAATTAAGAAAGTCAAGATTCAGTGAATGATAAACATCGATGAAGTTTTGACATGTTAAGGTTGACTGGATGTTAGGCAACTATGAAATCATGAAGGGTCAAGGTTGAACAAATGTTAGGTAGAGGAAGTCCTAGCAAATCAAGGTTAATTAGATGTTATGCAAAGGAAGTGCTTGTAGATTGAGATCAATTGGATATTAAGCATAGCGAGAATTTAGCCTTGATAAGGTGAAAATAGAGGTATCACTCAACTGTTAGATATTAGCAATCAACTGATAAATCTCTAAATCATGAATACAAGGTTTAAAGGGGTTTGTGGTTGATCAGTCGACTGATAAAAACTGATAGGCATCAGTTGAGTGAGGGACTCCACTTATGGCACTATTGCAACGAACAAAAGATTTCTAGGTTGAGTTGGGAACTTGATTAATGAAGAAGATTAGTTGACTATTGTCACTGTTCAAGCGAACAGAATGTTCTGAACTCTATTGCGACATTTGACCGATTATGCATCAATCGATTGATGAATAGTTATAGTTGATTGTTATGTTCAAAGTAAGTTGGAAAATTACATTCTTCAGATGCAACATTTGAATTCAAAAAAACAATCGATTAATGGATTCTATTAGTCAACTGTTAGACGAAAGTCAGCCTCAACTTGAAGGTTATAAAGGATGGATATCATGGAGAATTTCAGCATCATTTCTTGGAGGCTTTGTAGGGAAATTGTTGCTACATTCCATATCTTCAAGAGGAAATCCAAAGCAACTAACAACAATCAAAGCAAAGATTCATTATTGTAAAACATTTCTTCTACATTATTAATATTTTATTTATATTTATTGGTGCATTCAACCTCTAGTCTAGGTTGGCCAAGCTAAAATTGAATTTCAATATTTGATCATTATGTTTGCTAACGAGAGTGAGTCGACAAATAGAAAGAGCATTTGTTACAGAGGGAGATTATTAGTGCAATTGACCTTGAGTTTGGTTGACCAAAATGTTGGTATAGGGAGCACAAGATAATCGAACCTGTATTTTGATAATGGTAAAGGACTTCAAAGTTAAGCTGTCTTGTGATCTAACAAGTATGACTGAGTTTGTAAAAAAGTCCTAAGTAATCTTAGTCAAAGGAAAGTCCTAATTGAGGTTAAGCAGGTGAAAAGTCTTATATGCGGTTATGCGATGAAATCCTAATCCAGAGGGCTGGGCGAAGTCTTGGCAGGTCTAGAACTTTGGGTGAAATCCTAGAGTCGAGGACTCTAGGTAAAAATCATGGGGGTCGCAGACACTAGGTTGAAGTTTAAACGGGACGTGGAGTAGACGTTCAGCATGAAGTCCTGAAGTCTAAAACGCTGAGCAAAAGTCTAGACGGTCTGGAGAATCGATTTAGGAAAAGGTAATTTCTCCTGAGAGAAGTAGGTAAGGGCGCATTCCTTGAAGAGGGAATAGTAGACATCGGTCCGACCTAGAGTTGTAGTGAAACTTAAAGTTAGGATTGGACAGTCCGAAGGTTGTCAAAACTTGTCATTCTTCAAATATTATTTGTCTGGACTAATCTTGTTTTGTAGAAATAGAAGTTGATAGAAAATGGTGGTCAAGGCGCCCGAAAGGAGTCCTGGGGCCCGGATATACTCCAAGCGCCCGGGATGCCTTCACCGAGCAACAACCCGGGTGAGGGCCAGTCGCCCTTGTGGTCTGGGTGCCCGAACGGCAAAAACTCATCTTTTCGCCTAGCTGGAGCTTGAGGGTTGGTCGGGCCTACATCACGGTCTGGGTGCCCGGGGATGGTCTGGGCATCCGGAAATGGATAACCTTTACTGGATTGAGTTTCGACAAGATCACACCATGTCAACACGGTCCAGGCGCCCGGGAGGGGATCCAAGTGCTCAGAACAGGTTATAAAGGAAGGCTTCTACTAGTGGCTTTGATACAACATTCTGAACAATTTTTGCTTCTTCATACTGCTCAGAAAATGCCTCCTCAATGCCTGAAAGCTGCTCCAATGATGATTACGCTGAAGATCTAATCCTTCAATTCATCGGTATTATTTTTATTCAAGTTACTTGTGTTCAAATTGTAATCATCTATTGTAACTTTTTGATTGATTAGTATTTGCCCATCGAAAATATTCTCATGTGCAAACCTTGGAGCAGGAATCACCACAGCTCCGAACTAAGTAAATCTTGGTCGAGTTAGCATTGCTCTTTTGTCTATCTCTTTATTTTACTACCTTTACTCTCTCTCCGATTGTTTTAAAATGAACAAGAAAGTCATAAGCGTCATTCACCTCCCCTCTATCGCATCTCGATCCTACACAAAATTGATATGGATGTGTATGTTTGAGCGAAAAGTCAATAGGTAAAGGTTAATTGGCTACTTGACACTGAAAAAGTCCAAGTGGGTCATAGTTGACTCAGCATTTGGTGGTTGAAAGTCTAATAGTGGAGTTAGAAAATGAAGGAGTATAAGTGTGTCACAGCTAACCAAATTCTTGATGGCTAAAAGTCTAACATAAAGTTGACATAGGTGAAATCCAAGTGGATCATGAAAGATCAGACACTTGATAAGGGTGTAGTCTAAGTGAGTCAAGGTTGATCCGACACTTGGCAATGGATAAAGTTCTAATAGGTCAAGGTTGATCGGATGTTAGACATAATACGAGAAGTTTTAGCAGGTTATGGTTGACTGGATGCTAGCTAAATAAAGTCCAAGTATGTTGAAATCGATTGGATACTAAATAAGAATAAGACCGTGGTAAGTCAGGGTTAACCGATACGAATCGTACGAGGAAGTTTAGAGACATGAGGATTCTTTGGCATTGGCGAATTCATTATGAACAATATTTTCAACATATTGAATAGTATCAGGCAGGTGTTATAGTGTTTCTACTACAGTTCAATCGAATGATGAATAATAACAGTCCATTAATGTCACTATAGTAGAAACAAAATATTTGAAACTCGATTGATGGTGATGAATAACTGATAGGTGGAAATTGACCTAAAGTCTATAAAAAAGATTTCGAGGAGGTTTTTGAGGCTAATTCTTGGGGGTTTTGGAGACAAGTGTTGCTATATTTTCTACCTCAAGAGGCAATTCCAAGCAACCAACAACAATTAAAAGCAAATATTTCATTTGTAAATTATTTCATTTATATTGTTCGTATTTATATTTATATATTTATTTTATTTGAGTTATTTTGTATAACAACAAGTATTGTAAGATGTTTCTTCTTCTCTATAATGTATCCGGTAAAGAGAAAGCTAGTTGTGATTTTACTTGGATGGTAGGTGTTAGTGCAATTGACCTCTAGTCAAAATTAACCAAATTGACCAAGTTTGAGATGACTTGAATTATGTTTTGATTTTTGATCAATATATTGGTTGATTGAATGAGATATTTAGTAGATTAAGGTTGACTGGATACTTGACTGTGGAAAAGCCCAATTGAGTCAAGATTGATAGGATATATACTTGATAGTGGAGAAGTCTAAGTGAGTAATGGTTGACTAAATACTTGATAGTTGGAAGTTTAATAGGAAGTTGGCAAGAGAAAAGTCAAAGTGGGTAATGGCGGACTAGACACTTGGCGGTCACAAGTCCAATAGAGAGTTAGCATGAGGTGAGAAATCCAAGTAGGTCACAATTTATTAGACACTTGGTGGTTGTCCAAATCCAAGTGGGTTATGGAGGATGAGACACTTGGTAATGAGGAAAGTCCTAACAGGTTATTAAGGATCATATGTTATCCATGAGACAAGAAGTCTAAACAGGTTAAGGAGGAGCTAAATGTTTGGTAATACTACAGTCTTAGCAGGTCAAGGTTGACCAGATGTTAGACATGAGACGAGAAGTCCTAGAAGGTCAAGCTTGACTGAATACTAGGCAATAGAAAGTCTAGATAGGTCAAAGTTAATCGGATGTTGGACTAAAGAAGTTCTAGTAGGTTGAGATTAACCAAATACCAGACACAACTAGAATTTAGCTTGGTAAGGCTAAAACATGAGTATTAGTCGATTCATAAGGTGTATCGATTGACCAAAGGACTCTAGAATCTAAAATTGGGATTTGAGGGGGGAGTTTTTTTAGGGTTTGTTATAGTAATTAAAGTTGCTATAATAATTAGGGTTGCTATAATAATTAGGTTTGCTACGATAATAGTGTTTGCTACAGTGTCTGAATTTAGGATTTATGTTATAGTATTTTTTCTATAATACTAGTAGATTGATGAGTTTAATTAATCGACTGTTGCCACTGTAGCAGTATAAATAGAAGGTCCAAAAATCAACTAGTTGGTTATTAGTTGATTAATGAGTTTGAGCAATCGATTGATGGCATTATAGCAATGAATAGAAGGTTCAAAAATTGATCGATGGAGTAGTTAATTAAGGTAAGATTAGTCAAATGATAGATGAAAATCAATTCAACAGTAATCCTATAAATGGGTCGAAGCCTAGCCACTGGCAAGAATAACCGAACAGATGGTCATAAAATTCATCTGGCATCACATCATCTATTGGTTTAGCATTTCGTGTCAGCTCATCTCAAATAACGGAAGGCAATTCACGAGTCAGAAGCTTAGGGAGTGGTGCGAAGGGTACGATATTCAACAGGCCTTCACCTCAGTAGCATTCAGAGCAACGGACAAGATGAAGTCGCCAATTGGGAGATCTTGCAAATCCTACGTGCTTGGCTCGACCACATTGGAGGAAGCTGGGTAGATGAACTCCCCAGCGTACTATGGGTGATCCGCACAACTCCAAAGGAGGGGACGGGAGCACCTCCTTTCCACCTGGTGTATGGT
>JBBMJZ010000074.1:5067467-5078809 GCA_037833815.1 Zingiber zerumbet
TTCTCGCTTAAACCATAGGTCTCGGGTTCAATTCCCGCGTAGACCGTTTAAGCGACCTATTTATTTTTGCTACTTCCCATACTCCAAAAATTACGTAAAAATATCCTAAAATTCCATAAAAATACTAGGATATTACTAAAATAAATTTGGGAATTTTTCGGGCGTTACACTAATCGCCGTCTAAAGCACAAATGGCCTGAGCGAACATTTATCCGCTTAAGTTTAATGGGGACTTTGCAAAATGGGGAAAAAATAGAAGTATTTTTTAAAACTAACTTTGATATTTTATTAACTATCAAATATGATTTTGTAGTACCCATAGATCAGTACGGAGCCAAAAAGGAAGAACACTATTGGACCAAGAAGGAGCAAGCAGACTTCGTGGCCAATGGCAAAGTAGAGTTTCATCTACTCAGCGTTTTGTCATCCCAAGAAGTCAATCGGATCGGCCTGTGAGTCATCTAAAGAGCTCTAGAAGAAGTTCCTGGAGTTGCACGAAAGAACCTTGGAGACGAAGTTAGCAAGAAGAGATCTACTCCAGAACAAATTCAGCAACCTCCAACTTAAATAAGGGGAAACGGTTGCTCAGGTACATACTAGACTTAAAAAACTGATCACCGGGATTACCAACCTCGGAGAGACGGTAACAAATCAGGATTTTCTCAGATACACTCTCAATGTCCTCCCAAGAACCCTGACTCAACATCCATAATAGATTAGTTCTAGATTTCTAAGGATCTTAAGGTAAGTACCTTAGAAAGACTATTTTCAACTTTAGAATTACACGAAACTCGATATGTAGGTCTAAGAAATAAAAAAGAGTCAACTGAGAACCTAACTTTCAAAGCAAAGAAGATCAAGCAAGAATTTGACTCCTCACTCGACATAGATTAAGAAACATATATAATAAGGAAGTTCAAAATGTTTTTTAGATCTAACAAATTTAATGAGTTACAAACCAAGAAAAATCTAAGAGGTAAAAGAAATATTAAATGCTATAATTGTGATGAAGAAGGGCACATCAAGGATGACTGCCCAAAGTTAAAAAATAAGGAGAAAAATAAAGGACCAAACAAATCAAAGTATAAGAATCTAAAGGCAACATGAGACGAGTCATCAGAATCTGAACTGGAGGAGTATGTCTAACTAGCTCTAATGACAGGTCACCAAGAGGAGAGCATCGATGAAGGAGAAGTTACATCAGAAGATAGCAACAATGAAAAATGAGAATCTAGCTTCAGATCAAATATGATAAGTGAGGTATGCATTCTACTCCAAATTAGTTATATTCTGGTATAACCTTAATGTCTAGATTAATGTGCAAACTCAAGTCTAAGAATTATCCAAAACAAATTTAGAATATTAAAAATTCTAAAAAATTATATTTTCAAAAATTTAATTTATCTACTGATAAATATTTTATTTTACACACTCAGAAAAATTAAGAAAATTTTTAGAGGTCAAAATCAATTTTTTTAATATTTATTTTCTAAAAATGCATGTTTCTGTATTAATCGAGTTATATTAGTTAAGACATATCTATATTTTTTGTTGAAATTTTCTCATGTGTTTCACAAATGAACAATTTGTTAGTATAAAGATTTTTGGGATTTTTTTTGACTACTATATAATTTGTTTATGAATTTTTTGAGTGAAAACTGTAATTTAAATTTAAAGTTTAAAATTTTTTGAAGATGAATTTTTCAAATCTTGATTTTTTTTAGCTAATTACCATTGTATTTTGAATATTTAGAAAATTTATCTAGATTTTTAGGATTAAAGACTATTTTTAAATATTTAGTTTTGAAAGTGACATTATCTATTTAAAATATTTTTTTAAGGTTAAAATACAAAATGTTCTATACATAAAACTTTTATCATGCTCTCAAATTATTATTCTTATATTTGATAAACAAAAATTCAAGATTTTTTTATACTTAAAAATAAATAAATTAATTTGTGACAAATCTCTCTTTTTTAATTTTTAAAAATTCAGCTATTCAAAAAATAATTGACTACAAGAACATTGATATTTGGCGGTGAAATATTCCATCGCTAACATATGTATTTTTATCGCTAACATATATTTACGACAATAAACTTTCGTCACTAGTTTTGTCGTTGTAAGCTTGTTGTAAACACGAATTAGCGACAAAACACTACATTTCGCTGCTAATATGTTAGCGACGTGGCATATTATGCCACTAACACATAATAGTCGTCGTTAATGTCTTGATGACGATATAAGACATTTCATCACTAAAACAAGTATTACTGGCGAACTTAAATGTATTCGTAGGTAATATGTTTGCTACGAATAAGCCACATTCATCACTAACACTTGTTTTAGTGACGAGTTGAGTCCATATTCGTCGCTAACGTTTGCAGAGGTTAACAAATTATTCATCGCTAAACCGATCATAATTCATCACACACATTTACAATAACATTTGTGGTTAGTAAATTCGTCATTAACCCTTTTTTTTTTAAAGCCATTTCTATTTTCATTAATATCCTGTATACATTTTACAAACTTATACAATCATCACAATTCTAATAACAAATTCACAAATAAACTCACAAACAACTCATACTCCAATATAAATAAGTTCACTACATTCATAACTCTAACAACATTCATAAACAAGAGATGCAGGTACTCAACATCAAAGTCTAATAACAAGTAAAACAACAAATAAAGTACACAACAAGAGTAGCAAGTTCAAAATATCAAGTTCACAACAAAAAATCCACAATATCAAAGTCTACAACATCATGTTCATACCCAAAAATCTACAACATTGAAGTCTAAGATCGAGGAGGAGGTGGTGGAGCTGAAAATGAATCATGGATCAAGGAATCTAATGCTCCAGGTGTCAATTGGTTAAGAATTTGTTCAAATATATCTTATTTAGATTTCATTGATGCTAACTCATCTTTGTGCTAGCTAACTGAATTCTAGTGTTTGATAACTCATCTTAGGTGGATTCAAGCTTTTCAAGCAATGCGGTGTTAGTTGATCTGAATGAGGAGATGACAATTGAAGAAGTGGATCTAACTGCTTTGGCCCACTTCTAAGTCCTCTAATGTATTCAAAACAAGTACCGAGGATCTTATACAAGTTTTGAAGATAATAAAACATATAATATGATATGATGATATATTGAGTATATGGATAAGGTTTTAACTCAATAGTAAATAGCAACTAAATAAGAAAATTATGAAATGTAGATATACTGAAAAACAAATCTCCTAATATACACAGTTGGATATGAAGTTTGTAAGAAAAGGAAAAATAGTATCTATATTTAGTTTTTAGTCTATTAGAGTAACATTATGAGTATGATTAAGTGATAGATATATTTTAAGGGTCTATTCAATTGCATTGGTGATTCACTTGGGGAACTTCAATGGTGAACCTAGGATGGGAGGATTTTATTCCTTTATATTATAAATGTACCCAAGGTGGTCCCTTAAGACAATGTTTCTTGTAATTCAAAGCACTTGTACATTGATTAAAATGAAGCATTTGAAAGAAAAAGAGAAATTGTATTTAAATAGAAGCATTCGACAAGCAAATATAAGAATGAGTATCATAGACCTGATTATAAATTGTATCTAAAATTTGGACTACATCGATGCCCTTTTCTAGATTTTGTGTTTGAATAGACTCATCATGTAGTCTCACCATATCATCCTAGAAAAAACAAGCATGTTAAAAATATCATAAAAAATAATTATACATAGTTAAGAATCAATTTACTAAATAAGGTCAACATACAGAAGTAGTTTTGGTTGTGCCGCAATCTACAATTTGACGAGCTATAATGAGTTTCATTAAACATAGAAATTTGATCTTTTCTTTGTGACTGATCAGTCTGAAAAAAAAAATAATGTGTTAAATTTTAAACAACAAAAAATATATAAAAACTATAAAATTAGCACTTACACCGTTATAACTATATTGAATAAATAATTTAGAACCTCCGCGATGGTTATATTGAAGTTTCTCTCGATTTTCAGCAATTATTATAGATCATTTCTACAACAAAAAATTTTATATAAATAAAACAATAGTTTTAGAACAAATAATTAAATTTTTATATAAAAAGATATTTGTTATAGAATGAATTACCTGAAATGTCATCTCGAGTCTCACAAAACTTGATCGGAATATGCTATTGGCGTTCAGTAAGAGGAAGGTGTGATAGCTTCTTATAATAGTTATGCATTTTAGTTCTATTGTCTCTATACCTTGTACTCATTAATCGGTCAGTCTCCTTTATGAATGACTCTGAATCCTCCTAAAAACTGATATCAAAAGCAACCTGAAAAAATAAATCTATTTTGCATATGATTAGCAATAAAGGAGTGGTTATAAATATGTTGAATTATTTGTACTTACTAATAATCGATCGTATATCATCCTTTTATTATCAGTAGGGGCGTGCTTCTAACTCTTAACTTGTAAGGGAGCAAACTTCTTTACCGAGAGACCTAACTCGGTAAAGAAAAATAATTATATTCTTGTAATTTCTTTTACATTGATCACTGTTTCAATAACCCCTAGAAAAATTATCATATTTTTTCTCTATTTACCTCTATTTTTTTTATGTGATTAAAGGTAAAGAGAAATTTAGAGGTTAAGAGGGAGCTAATTAATTGTAATATTTTACTTGTACTTAATTGTAATATTTTACTTTTACTTAATTTATTATTTGTTATTATCCTAACTTGTTGATGCACATCAAAAAGGGGGAGATTGTAAGTATCCCACAAGTTTTGATGTGATTAACCGAGTTAAGTTAAATTATGTGTCTTTGATGTCTTGTGTCTAAGTGTGCAAGGACTTAGGAATACAAGAGTTCGAGCGGAAGACGCAGCGGACGAGAATGATGGCATAGGAAGCAAGTCGATGTGCTCATTGCATCCGAGGGATGAGAAGCTGCGGAAGAGTACGCTAGTAGAGTGAGAAGGACGCGTGCGGCTCTTCTGAAAGACGAGAAGCCGAAGTGAAAGATTGCTCGAGGAGAGAATGCTGGAGTTGGGTTCGAGTGAGCTCAACTCTGGATGATAGGAGCATCACCCATTCGACTGCAACTTCAGCTAGACAAGTCAATTCTGTGTTGACTTCTCTAGGTGCTCGAACTCTAGGTGTCTAAACCACCTTGGATCAGAACTAGTGCCCTTTGGAATCATTGCGACGAGTATAGCACCTAGAGTCCATGTCAGCATTAATACAGGTGTCTAGATCGGTCCAAGCGCTTGGGTAAGGATAGAACATTATCATCAGGTCGTTGAAGAGTCGTTGCGAGCAGTTAAGGTGCAATGCTGGGGGGCCCATACCGGGTCCAAGCGTCCCGAGATGCTACGTCAGCAAACAGCTAGTTTGACCAGTAGGCTATAAATAGAGCTCTGGTCATAAGAGCTAGGGACAACACTTGTTTTCAATTGTCTACTACTTTCTAAGTTTTCTATACTTAACTGATGTAAGAGACTACTATGTCAGAAGGAAAATTTTAGTGAAACTTTCAAAGTCTTATACTAGCAATTTTCTGATTATAAATCAAGTAATAATCAAGTAAATCGGTATTGTCTCTTATTCTTTTTCATATTTATTTTGATTAACTAATATTATCTATCTTTGTTAAAATTAGAAAGTAAAAGAAAGTATGTGTTTTATTAACCGAGCAATTCATCCTCCTCTTGCTCCATCACATCGGAACCCACAAAGATGACAGGTCAACTTGTCTTACCCTACCCAACCCTGCCAAATGACCAACCCACCACAGGCCGATCCATCTTGCCATAGGCCGGTCCACTTGACAGTTCTACGTACATACATAGGAGTAAAATTATAATTTAGTGCATTTTGAGAATAATAAAATATTGATATGTATTTTGAGAATTCTGAAACTTCGTGTGCACATTTGGAAATTTGCTGCTGTACAAGAACGTTTTTTTTAATGATTCCAATGCTGTTCATGTTTACTCAAAAAATCATATAACAATTAAATTTCATCCCAATAATTGCATTTTTCTTTAATAAAAACACCTAAAATTTTAAGGATAAGATTTGAATCTCCTACAGTAAAATAAATTTATGAGCTTATTTTGCAAAAAAAAAGTAAAATTATAATATATGGATTAAGTATCATCTTGAAAATTATCATTTAAGAAGTTATTTTTTTTTTCAAATTTATAGGAGTATTTTTGTGATTTTATAATGTTGGAGGACTTTCCAAACTTTCATGGTGGAATTGAATTTGTTTAAATTAAATCGGTTTGAATTTTTAAACTAAAAGTGAAGGGGCATTTGTCAAAATCAGAGGCAGCAGTTCCACCCGTGAGCCGGATTGTACGGCACGACGATGACTTTGGCGGCTTTGGAATCTAAATATAATCCGACAGGTTGTGACGGTTGGTCTGATATATTTGTCTTTTACCCCCTCCTTCAATTTAGATACTCTTTTATTTATTCGAAAATCAAAATTTATGCAAAGAAAATTTCCAATTTCGAGAAAATCTTAGATTAATGGAAGCATAATAATTAAAAAATAAAATAAAATTATTGTATGAATTTATTTATTTTCTTAGAATAATTGAAAAGGTAGGTGCGGCGTGGGTCCTTAACGGGGAGCGAATGAGCTGGAATGATAACGGAGTCGTTGCTACTCGGTGGCGGTGCGTGGAGGTATCCAGAATCCTTATCCAACGCCGTTAAGTAGCCGTGGACAACCGGCGTACGATGAAATTGCAGACGCGGTACACGTGCTCTCTCCCCATTCGACGATTTAGTTTAAGTCAGACTTCCCAGCGTCTGCAGGACTTGATCCTGCGGAGCAGCGGAAGCGAGCAGACGTGGCGATCACGTGCGAGAACAGCGAAGCGACGCGGTCGACACCCGCTGATGCTCCTGGGCCCACCGATTAGAGAGCAGTTGGGTCCCGCCGCACTAAAACCGTGTGGGACAGGCGCGGGTGGAAGTCTACATCGACAGGTAGGGTAGTTCGATGGTCCAGTAACAATAACTCCCCCAAGGCACAAGGGAACAGGACCTAGCGGGGTCCAATTGGAGTTGGTCCTCGTGGTCCCTCATGACTGCGGTTCAGAACCTGGAGGAAATCCATTTCGCCCACAGTTTGATCCGGTTTTGAGTTTCGATAGATTTTATGATGCAAAATTCCATCAAATTCTGATCCGGAAAAAGATTCTCTATCTCCTTCTTCTTTGCTCTTTTCCCTAAACGGTCAAATTAGATGGAGCAGATTGATCAAACGAGGTTAGATCTTTGGTCCAAATGGTCAAAATCTAATACTCAGTCCAGAATGGGTAATAAAAAGGATGAAATATGGGTGGGCTCGTTTGGGTCAATTGCAGAGTGCAAATTTGTTTATTTTTCGCGCTATAAATAACGCAACGTGGGTGGGCCCCGCGACCGGGCCGTTCATCATACCCGTACCGCTGGGACTACGGACATGATCACGGAGCGCCTCTCTCTTCCAAGTCACGGTCTAGGAATCTGCAGCGGTTAAGATGGGATCTAATACTTGGCATGGGCGACACGTGTATGTATATATTTCTGAGAAATCAGGAGGATCGTTATTTGAAACTGGTTCCGATTTGTCTGTTACAGGGAATCGCTGACTCTTGCTTTGTGTACCTCTCTACGTACTCCTCGCTTCTGCTTTGTTTTTGTTTTTATTTTTGTTTCGGTAAAAAAAAAAGCTAATACAATTTTTCTCCCTTTTTTTTGTCCAATTAAAATTGGAGGAGGAAGGAAGTTTTATAAATAGCTGAGAGAAGCAAACCCCATTTGCCCTCGTACGCTACTCGTCCACTTCTTTCGTTTCGGCCATCGAACCCTAAACACTCTCCGAGCTCGATCACCGGGAAGGCGATGATGCCGATGCGGCTCATCCGGCGGCTCTCCCGGGTGGCGGATTCATCATCGCAGCACGCCTCGCCGCCTGCCGCGAAGGGGCGGCGGAAGCTCCGGACGGTGCCCCAGGGGCATGTGCCGATGTGCGTCGGCGAGGAGATGGAGCGATTCGCTGTCCCCGCGGAGGTCCTCGGCCGGCCGGCCTTCCTTGAGCTCCTCCGCCGCTCCGCCCAGGAGTACGGCTACGAGCAACGCGGCGTGCTCCGAATCCCCTGCCCCGTGCCGCTCTTCCGCCGGCTCCTCCTCCTCTCGTCCTCCTCCACCACCGCGGACAAACTCGCTCTGGACGAGCTCCTCCTATCGCTACCGGAACACCTCCCGTCGTCTTCCCCGGCCGACCTGAGCCTCAACTAGGGTTTCGGCGGCTCTTAATTCGGGCTTTTTTTTCCTGTGTTTGTGCCCGTGTACATATGCTATCCTGCGCCTTAATTGGGCCACGAAGGGCTGTTTAGGGAATTAATATTTTTCCGTTGCGCATTAATTATTTTTCCCTCTTTCAACAGAAGGAATAGAACTTGATGCCGCAATGAATGGTGTACATGCTTAAACAAATTAAACTGTTTTTGGCGTGAGATTTATTGATATTATATTAATTGTTACTTAAGTGAGACTTATTGGAGGTTTTGTTTTAATTTTTTTTTCTCGAACTCACAGCTGAAGGTGAGCATCTGTCGTTCTCCTTCCGGGATGTACACGTCTTAGGTTACCTGAGCTTTAGTTCGGGGTTCCAACGGTGAGAGAAAGAGAAAGACAGTCCGGAGAATCGACGCCGGAATCAATCCAGATAGATCAGTCGTTGTGAGTTGGATATGTAATGAATGGTGCCAGCGAATTGTGTGTGAATCAGACCATTTAACTGTCAGGCCGAATACGACACACTTTATCACGGGTTATTCCAATGAAGTCACTTCTCACTCCTCTTAATCCGACTATCAATAAATTTAAAGTTCAATTTATACACACTCAAAAATTCATCTTCAGGATATATATTTGTTCATTATAATTACCACCTATCTTTGTTCAGAGAGAAAGTTGAACCAGACAAAGAATGAGAGCCTGCATCTCGCGATCTGTTCTTAACATGGCACCTATCTTCAGCTTTAGAAGCTCACTATGATGGCAAGAATATAGTTCTATATAGTGACATATAAGTTTCCAAATAAATATCAACCGATAAGGCAAAAGACGAATCTAAGATAGGACTATCTCGGACTTTAGCCCAGCCCCCAAAACCTTATATAGATATTTTATAATCTATAACTTAACACCAAAGATAATTGATACTTGTTTTTTTTTTTCCTTTATTCATTTTATTTTGGTACTTAGCCCACCCCTTCCACATTTAAAGACTAGCTCATCTTTAATTTTTGGATCAGTCACTAGATGAAACCCATGGATCAACCTAATATCATTTTATATTGATTAAAATTTTTTTACTATGTATGTAAAGAAAAAACGTACCTACCACATAGTCGCCTATGGTAATATTTGTATGTATGTATGTAAAATAATGCATATATATAATTTGACTTGACATGTAATTTGAAACATTTTAATTTGATTTTCAACAACAATCACATAAAAAAAAAAGAAACAATTGATACATTAGTTCTTTCCTTTTTTTTTATCCTGAAAAGAATAATGTTATTTTACAAGCAAGAATGGAAAACCACACATCTCAATTTTTGTTATGTTCACAGCCGCTGATGGTAGAGCAACCACGAGAATAGGGATTAGCTGGGACGCCAGGGTGACAATTGCTCTGGGAGTCACCCTTTTGGGAACAAGGTGTTGTTTCAGGCCTCAGGGCTCCATAGTTGATGTGGTCGACTTCAGTAATTAGGATGCGACGATTCACTTTGGATCCAAAACCACTCGCCATCGCAACGGGGGTGGCGGAAATGACGACCAAAAGAAAAAAGGCACTCGTCACAAATAAAACGGAGAATACCCTTAAACCATTCATGTTGCCCCCTTTATAGTTGTTTGTGTAGTGAGGAAGAATTGAAACAATGAGAAAAGTCTCGATCGATTTGTTCTTTGGTACGTCTCTTTTGTCTACTTCCTAGTAATTATATACCAACGAGAATTACAAAAATAAACCTCCTAAATGATATTTTTAGACAAAAAGAAATCTGTTTTTAGCAACAAAAGTGGTTGGGAAAAAACATCCTCCTTGGATGCTATTATACAACTCAATTCTTAATGCATTGCTTAAAAAAGAACTTTTTACATTAACTTGTGTGCCATTAAACAAATTACTTGTTAATCTAATTTACATATAATTTTAAATTGTTACAAGAATAGGTAGGGTTTAAGTTAGGAAATCCTTATTCATATTTTAGTATGTGGAGAGGAATAAAGTAGGATTATTGGAATAAAAATTTAGTGTAACTTAAATATATTACTAAACATCAAAAATGGCCGAAGATTATTGGTGCAATTGGCCTTAGTTAAGATTGACCAAATTTGAGTTGACTCAAGTTGAGATTTCGATGTTTGATCAATATGTTAAGTTAGTTGAGTGAAAAGTCAAGTAGATCAAAATTATCTGAATACTTGATAAGTCACGAAAAGTCCAAGTGGGTCATAAGTGACCAGAAACTTGGTGGTCGAAAGTCCAACATGGAGTTGGCACGAGACAGAAAATCCATGTGGATTATGGAGACCATAAGTTAAGGTTGATCGGATACTAGGCAATAATGAACTCTCAACATGTCAAGATTGGTCAAATACCAGGCAACGAGAAGTCTCAGCAGTTCAAGGTTGTCTGGATAGTGAACATAGGAAGTCTTAGTAGGTTGATGTCAATCGGATACTAGGGTGATGATGGAAGTCCTAGCAAGTCAAAGTTGATTAGATGCTAGGCAATGATGAAGTACCTTTTGCTGCTTGAAGTTTTGTCAGAAGTTCCGCCAACGAATATGTCTTTTTGTTCATATTGTAGTTCAGGCGGATCTGCTCAAAACTTTTAGGTAGCCTTTGGAGAATAATATCGACCTAGGTTTCCCCATCGATTTCAGCTCTAAGGATTTGTATCTCGCTCAAGTAAGCCATCATTTTGAGGATATGATTCCTTACGGGTGTCCCCTCAGACATGGTGGCTGTCATCAAGTTTCTTAACCTCTTGCCTAGCAGCCCGATTATGGTGTCCGAAGAGTTCTTTGAGATTGTACATCATGTCATAGGCAATATGCATAGCCTGATGCTAATGTTGCAGTACATTTGACATAGAAGCTAAAATGTAACACCCTACCATCTCATCTGCCTTGACCCATTTTCTATGACTCTCAATCTCCTCTTCACTAGAATCACTGTTAGGTGCATTAGGGCAGACCTCAAGAAGTACAAACTTATAGCCTTCAGCAGTTAGGACAATGTCTAGGTTTCATTTCCAATC
>JBBMJZ010000074.1:5106600-5118972 GCA_037833815.1 Zingiber zerumbet
AAGTCCAAGTGGGTAGAGAGGACCCGACACTTGGCGGTGTGATCGAGAGGTCTGGAGGACCGAAGATCAAGAGAAAAATCCTGGCAAGCTGATCAAGGCTGAGTGAAAAGTCTAAACTAGATCTCAAGGATCAAATTTTGGCAGGTAGGTTGAGGTAAACAACTGGAGGAGCGACAGTGAGGTCGGGCTCCCAAAGGGAACAACCTTAGGTCGCTGATCCAACTGAAGAAACTGAGAAGGTTTTAAAGTTGAGATCAAGACAGTTCTATTGTCTGCTATATTACTCATACATTATAATATTATTGTGCTAACATCTATTTTGCATGATATTTTTATCTAACACTATTTTGTAGGCCCGACTGGATCGGTCGACCGAACCAGTGGATCGGTTGACCGAACAAGAAGAAACTCAAAGCAGTGATTAGATCAGACAAAAATATATCGAGTCTGATCAGAACTTGATCGGTCCACTGAACAGTAAGATCGGTCGACCGAACCATGATGACTCAGCACAGGCCAGTTCATCAGCATCGATCAGAAGTAAAGGGAAAAAAGAGTCGATCGGTCGACCGAACCTATGGATCGGTCGACCGAACCAATCAACATTGATGATGCATTAAATGTGGATCTCGGCAGATTTCGACGAACAGGGAAAGAGCCTATTCGGTTGACCGAAAAGCAGGATCAGTCGACCGAACCCTTAATGACCAATTAATGCCAGAGATCGAGCCAGCGTCAGTCTCCAGCCAGGAAGAAAGGGAGCTGGTTCGATCGACCGAACAGAGGGATCGGTCGACCGAACCTCAAAGACACTTATAAAAAGGGGCTCGAGATCTGAGGCTGTGAGCATTACTTTCTGATCATCTCTGCAAGCGGACCGTTCTACAAGTCTTCTACAACTCTTCGAGCTACTCCGTCCGAAAGTACTGACTGAGCTTCAACCTTCACTTACTAGCCTAGTAATTGATCCTGGCAGGTTGAGGTCAACTAGATACCAGGAAAGATATGGATTTAGTTTGGAAAGGCTTAAATTAGGCTTAGTAATTGATTGTTAGGAAGTGGAATTGATTGATAAACCCTAAACCCAGAATTCCGAGTTTGCATTCTCGGATCGCGTTGAGCAATGCTAATCGATTGACAACTGTTTCATGAGAAAACAAAAAGCTGACAAATTGATTGGCCTATTTGATTTAACCTTGTGATTGGCAGTGGTTTCTTTGTGAACAAAAGAGTTATGAATCAATTGAGGAGATCAATTGGCAGGAGTTTTGCGAGGAAATAGAAGTTTGTCAAATCAATTGGTCTAATCAATTAAGTCTTGTCAACCGATTAAAGACATTTTCACAAGAGACCAAAAAACAACAAATCGATTAGGGAAATCAATTAGAGGCTAACCAATCGATTGGTATGGCTTACCAATCAATTAGTCAGGTGAAAAAGTACCATTCTACAAGTTTTGAACTGTTGATCTGACGTGGCAATTGATTAGGAGTAAAGATAATCGATTGTGAGATATTTTTCAGCCCGAGGGAAACCCTAGAAAAGAGGGTTTCATGAACAGAAAGCTAACGCCAATTCTTGGGAAGTTGAGGAAGAAGTACTGCTACAATTTCAACCACCAAGAGGCATTTCCTAACAACAAGAGATCAAGGAAAAAAGGTTATTCATTGTAAAATCATTTTCGATTATATTTGCTTGTGTATTTTGTATTTATTATTGTATTCTTGTGCTTGAGCTTGTATGAATCTTTGAGCACCTCATTTTTTTAAAAATTTTTTAAGCTCTCGATTATGTCAATTAGATTTTTGCCTTTAGATACCCCGAGTCTGCAGTAATTTTTTTTTGTTTATTTTTTTTGGGTATAAAATAAGTATTTAGCGTTTAAGATTTTAAAATTTAGGAGTTGGGTTATATTGGGTTTGAGCCAATAAAATTTTTCTCTCTAGGGTTTAGACTTCTCTCTTATATTATAATGTTCAAAATTAAAAATTTTAGTTACTCACGGGTATATTATATATATTTAGGGTTTACGATTTTAGAATTTAGGGGTTGAGTTATAATAGGTTTAAACTAATAAGATTTTTCCTCTAGAATTCAGGCTTCCCTTTTAAATTATAGTATTCAAGATTAAATATTTTAGATGCTCAAGGGGTATGGTATAGTGTTTGTGTTTATAGAAATATTACTTTTTAAAAAAAAACTAATGAATTCAAGGGTCTAGTGCTGTAGCACGCACAATCCCATAACGTACCGTCCACAGCAGAGCACATAATATATCTATATATAAATACAAAAGATGGGGCTAAGTTTTAGATTTGGATAGTTTAGCTTTATATAAAAATTTTAGCTAAAATTGCTATAAGTTTGAGATTTGGATAGTTTAGCTTTATATAAAAATTTTAGCTAAAATTGCTATATCGTCTTTTGGGACTCAAATGGAAGAACAAATAACATTAAATGACTCCAAGAGCTCTAAAGGACACAATAGAGGGGTCATTTAAAATTTGGACAACTTAGATCTATCTATATAGCAGTTTTAGCCAAAACATTTCATATAATGATTTCAAGGACTTTAAAAAGCATAAGATCATATTTGAGTTTTGGATAATTTAGGTACATGTCACTAGTTTTGGCTAAACTTATTACATGGATCTAAATCATTCTATTTTTTTTTTTTTGAAAAAAAAAGATAAAGAATGGTTTCATGCAATCTTCAAAGTAATTGGAACACAATATATTATATGGGGCCTTTATAATAATTAGTCAATTTTATGTCCATATAGCAATTTTGATCAAACTAGTAAGTGACTTGAACTTAAAGCTAATGAAATTGACAAAAATGGGCATAGAATGACTCAACAAGTTCCAAGAGAACAACAATGTTCCCATTTATAAATTTTAAACCGTTTAATTTCATATAACAATTTTAGTCAAAACTACTGCACGAACCTACACTACCCAAAATTAAAAAAATATGAAGGTCTAGCATGATTGAATATGTTCAAGCAAACAAATAAGTGTTTGTTTATAAAATTTGACTAGTTTAGATACTTATAGTAGTTTTGATCAAAATTACTACATAGACTAAATCGTCCAAAATTAATCAACAAATGAATGTGTTTTTATGAAATTTACCAGTTTAAAATGATTGAAGGACAAGATCACACAACCCATCATAAATAGCGTTTGTAACTCAGCCTACGATTTAGAAAATGAATATTGTTTGAGTGAAATAATAGAATTTTTTGGGTGAAAAATATAGAATTTGACTGAAAGGTTACAACGAAAGAAGGAAAGAGTTCCGGTCTGTTTTTTTTTTTTTTTTAAATGACAAGGTATAAATTTAGCATAAAAAATTAGGCGAAGCATCTCTTGGATGATAATATCAAAATGGATAGCCAAGAAATATATATAAATGAATAAAATAGGAACCTCCATTACAATTAATCTAGGATTAATTATACATACAAGTCACTAAACATATTTTTTAAAAAACGAAAAAAAATCATAACTACTATCAAGCAAGCTCATTAATTACAAACGGCATTATTTTAAAATAAAAATAAAGTACCTTTAAAAACACTCATAAAGATCTTTATAATACACCAATTATGATACATCTTTATAATATTCGTATTTTTATAATCTACACATTAAGGATTTCCAAATTAAACAATATAAATAATATATATAATATTGTATATCACATATAAAGACTTTCTATATATATATATATATATATATATATATTTATTGAATAAATATAATTAATGATATAAATAGGGGAAAATAAAAGAAAAACAGAAGGTAAGGGTAAAATAGGAATTTTGACTCCGATACGGCTGGCATCCGTTTTTTAATTTGTCGGAAGCAAAATAACGGCCCTGTCTTATGATTATAGTTTGGGAGCTTCTTACACCACTTTTTCTCTTCCTCTGCCCTTCCTTGCACCACCTACTGCAAACTTCCAATCTCGCCACCGCCTCTCCTCCCTTTCTTAAATCTCCTCTTCCTCTCCTCCCTTCCTCATCTCTCTCTCTCTTCTTCTTCTTCTTCTTCTTCTTGTCATGTCTCAAGCTGCCCATGCAGTGAGCGAGACCGGCGGGGAGCTGAACGTCGACACCTGGAGTCACGCCCTGCAGCAATGGAACAGGGACGACAGCCCTGATGCAGCCGCCGCCGCCACCGGATTCGTCTCCATCTCGTCGTCTTCGGCCGGCCTGAAGCGGCCTCGATACGGCTCCTCCACCTCCAGGGACCGCCAGGAAGCAGGGAAGAGTAGCGGCGGCGCGGAGCCAGAGCATGAGATACACATATGGACCGAGAGGGAGAGGAGGAAGAAGATGAGGAACATGTTCTCCAGCCTCCACGCCCTCCTCCCACACTTACCTGCTAAAGTACTCAAAAACTAATTATCAAGCATGATCTCTTCTTCTCCATGCATGAAATTCTTTTAATATGAGCCTTGATCTTGATTTGCATGCAAAATATATTGGTTAATGTGATTGTTTATAACAAATCAAGTTGACTAAAATTGTTGATGCATGGTGTGTGTGTGTGTATTTTTAGGCAGACAAATCTACGATTGTAGATGAGGCAGTGAAGCACATCCAAGCGCTGCAGCAGAAGCTCGAGAAACAGAAGCTCGAGCATCTCCACAGCCAGGGACGGCCGCCGCCGCCACCTCCTGCTGCTGCAGGTTCCGACCAAACGGCCTCCACCGCAGTCAGCAGGGAAGCCTTCTTGGCCGAGCAAGGAAAGAGCTACTTCCCGACCAACTCTCCCTCGCCGGCGACGGCTGCCGCCCGGTTCCCCGCGCAGTCCCTGCAGACTTGGTCGTCGCCCAATGTGGTGCTGAGCGTGTGCGGCGACGACGCCTTCATCTGCATCAGCGCACCCAAAAAGCCGGGCGTCCTCTCCACCGTTGCCGCCGTAATGGAGAAGCACAAGCTCGACCTCCTCTCCGCCTCCGTCTCCGCCGACTTCTTCAGAACCATGATCATGATCCATGCTCGTGTATGTTCCTAGAATTCATTCATGATATGCAAATCCTTTTAATTAAGCTTTGTTTCAAGGATCGATTGACCAATCGCAGGCAAGTGATGCCGGTGGCCAGCTCCCGGAGACGTTGATGAACGAAGAGATATACAAGTTGGCCGTCGGCGAGATGATCATTTGGCTGTCAACATCACCAAACCATTAACTTTATATATATATTTATGGTTCTGATATATGTAATTACAGCTAGGGTTTTTAGTTTTGTGAAGACAATCACTGTTGGAATATGTTTTCTATTATCTTAAATATCAACAATTGCATCCAATTACATCAATGAGTCACAAATGGAAACAAGGGCGGAGCCACGTGTTAGCTTACTCGGGCTTTAGTCCGAGGGCCGACGACATCAAGGAGGAGTTGTCGCTTGGATCTACGGCAAAAGAAAAGAAGAAGATGTGACAGAGAGGAAGGTAGCCTGAGAAATTTATTTTGACCAGCCAAGGGTTATAAAATTTCTGGCTCCCTCATTGGAAAATATGATGATTATCTCAACTCTCTTCTACCATACATATATATATATACAAGCATGCATACATATTGTTTTTTATCATTGTTCTTTTTTGATAAAGGAAAAGATATAACTAGCATCATTTACATTCCTCATTCATCTCCTCTTTTTCGCTTAATCAAGTTCTAAAGACTTGGCCTTGCTCGCGAGGCTTGATTGATCCTCGCTTGCAACAAAGGAGGATTGGCATTGGCAACTTAGGGATGAGAATTAAATGTTGAAAGAAAAGCTCATTGAGCTCATAGGGGAGTTGAGTGAACAAATGGGGAAAATATATATTGACTAACATGATATATTTTTTATTTATCACTATTTTACATAGCTCTATTAGTGACTAGATTGAGTTTAAAGCAAATGGAGTATAGATAAGGAGAAATGAGAGAATTGGTAAACATGTCTATTGATCTAATGGTTAGAGTTATAGATGGAAGATCAATCAATTCTATACGTTTCATTCACACATGCAAGACATCCTTGTGTCCGATTTTCTATTACGAGGCGATATAATAGTTATATCATGAAGGAGGTGTAGTCAAGCGATCTAGTACTTCAAAGACAATGTCAGCCAATCATTTGTCACCAAATATTTTTAGGTAGCTAATATATCGGTTAAAGTTAAGGGTTGAAGTCAAGAAGGTTAGCTGGTGTGTCGGCTAAAGTTAAGAAAGGGTTGATACTCTGGGCTAGCATGATAGGTCAAGTACTCTATCCGATCGGATCTTTTGTCTGATCAGATTTCTGAGTCCTCTCGGCTCTATTAAAGTCCGAGTCCTCCTAGCTCGATTAAAGTCTGAGTCCTCCTAGCTTGATTGAAGTCCGAGTCCTCCTAGCTTGATGGAGAACTGAGTCCTCTTGGCCTGATTGGAGCTTCTAGACATACGTCCTGAGCAGACTCTTATTTGATAGGATGTCGAGCCCCTGAGATGGTCAATCTTCCGTAGCCGACTCAACTTGTCCAAGAGCAATGTTCAACCAAACAACAGATAAGACTCTGTCAGCCCACCGTTGAAGTGTTACGATTAGTAGCTTCCCAGACCAATAACCTAATATTCCTTTTTGACATTTAGTATAACCGTAGTCAGAGAATCAAGAAAATATTACTTATGCGGCTCGTACGGTGGAAGCTTCCATTATGTAACATAGAGGTGACATGCCTAATTTAAGAAAGACTGCGGTGTGTTAGATTGATTGGTCCTATTTTTAAAATGTATTGATATTCGTACAGAGAGAAAATAGTAATATATAAGGGGTTTACACCTCTAGGCGCATATAAGCTTCGCTATTAGAGTTTTTTGTTCATCATCTCTATTCTTCATTATTTCCTCCGCCCTTGATCTAACTTAAGCATCGGAATGCCTACGCTAAGACCCCTCCCTGGCCTGGTCTTAGACACGCAGGCTCCATCGCCACACTAGGTTCCTCTTCATTCTTCTTTGACACGCAGGCTCCATCGCCACACTAGGTTCCTCTTTCATTCTTCTTTGACACGCAGGCTCCATCGCCACACTAGGTTCCTCTTGCTCAAAGTCTTCTTGCAATTAACTTCAATGTCACCTCACCAGCTCACTATTTTTCCTGATTTTAGACAGGATCAAATTTGGCATTGTCTGTGGGAACTTTACCCATTCTTGAAACGCAAAGATGGAAGAAGTTGAACGGTTTATAACAGTTACCTTATCGTAAGAGGATCTAAATTTTCTTGTGTATGCCAAAGCACAGAAGATAGCGCAACAACAATAAGCTATCAGACGTCCTTTGTTGAACGACCCAGCATTCTCAGTGATAAGATCTCACACCAAGCGAAGGACCAGGGCAGAAGGACCGATGGAGTTTCCCCTGATCCCTCTTTGATCCAATTGGTTTCAATCAAGTACTTATACAACCGTTCGGTTTTCCTCCCGTGCCCCCATTTCCAATCGCATACCACAGGGTATTGTTCTGCATGCTTCTCAATGGATCATCCTCGGGAGATGCACCCCTCGGGATCTGAGGCTCTAATGCCCAGTGGTTCCCCCAAAAGGTTGAGTATGTCATTCTCCTTAGAAATATTGGAGGATAAATTGTTGCCCCATTTCTAACCCCTTACGATGGGAGAGTATGAAGGTATAATCGACTCAGAAGACCACTTACTCAAGTTTGAAAATATAGTTATCCTCCATCAATACACGGATAATCTCAAGTGCCAAGTGTTCTTAACTACTCTCTCGCGATCCGCTTAAAGATGGTTCAATCGACTCCCTGCTGAATCTATATGCAGCTTCAAGGATTTCTGAAAGACGTTCCTCTACTACTTTGCCAGCAGTCGTAGGTACCATAAAACCACACTCAAGTAAGGGAAGAGGCATGGGCATTCCCTTAGCTACTCCAGAGATATTGGTGAGTGCTTTCTCCTAGGGGCTTACAGATGGGGATTTTTTCTGGTCCCTGATAAAGAAGTCCCCCGGGTATTTCGACCACCTGCTAGGAAGGGTGACCAAATTACATTAACATGGAAGAGGCTCAGTTCGTTCAGAAGAAGGAAGTAATTATGTCTGCTCCTATCAATGCCTTAGAGCGCTGAGCTCCTCTCCGTCCTCCACCACACAAAGGACCCCGATCGGGTCATCCACCACATCCTCATGAGCAGAGGCCAAGCACAGTCCAACATGTGGAAGCTACTCAAACTCCATTCCCTGATCCCCACTGATTGGTCGTGTCGTTCTACACTTACCACCGGACGGAAACTCATAGCACTCAGGAGTGTTCAATACAACTAGGGGATGCGCTAAACAGCTAACCAAGGG
Source organism: Zingiber zerumbet (assembly GCA_037833815.1). NCBI lineage: Eukaryota > Viridiplantae > Streptophyta > Magnoliopsida > Zingiberales > Zingiberaceae > Zingiber > Zingiber zerumbet. The sequence goes on from JBBMJZ010000074.1 coordinate 5,114,950, forward strand.
TTCCGCTAGCGATCGCCATCTCCAAACAATCAGTGTTATCAACGACCGAACGGATCCCCAAGGTAGGGTCCTAGTAATGTCGATAAGAGTCAACAAGAACCCTAGCAACAAGACAATCAAGCCCCAATACAAGCCCTTGCTGAGCCTCCACGTCAACCGACCCGACAAGAAGAAAATTAAAGCAATGCCGCTCGGGATGACATTGACATGATAGCAGGTGGGTCGACATATGAAGATTCCAACTGAGCTAGAAAGTCACACGCCCACCGACTGAAGATACATGCCATCAGATGTAGCTAAGAGCAAACACGAGAGCCCAAAATCAGTTTTGGTTCCAAGGATTTGGAGAGGGTGGAAGAGTACCCCCATGATGACGCCTTAATTATCAAGGTCGTTATAGCTAATGACAACATCCATTAAACTTTTGTGGACACAGGAAGTTTTGTCAATGTCATCTTCAAGAAGGAGTTTGAGCAACTACAAATAGAGAAGAGTGTGTTGGATCATGAAAGAACGAGAGAGGGGGGGGGGGGTTTGAATCTCATAGCTTCAAAAACTTTTCTTATCTTTTTTAAACACATAGAGTAAGCAACAGAATAAAGTAAAAATAAAAATAAAGAACACATATCTTTTTTACTTGGCTCGGAGCCTAGCCAACTCCTACTCCAAGACCAGCTATCGTCGATCATTTTTGTTGGACAATCTACTAAATGATAAACTGATATTACAAATGAGAGTACAAAGTTCAAGTAAAAGTAAAGTATATTGACAATGATGAATATAAGAAGAGTACAGGTTGTCGGAAGCCTCTTGGCATCGTAGTAGTTACAGCTTGCACAAGCAGTGTGAAGATCGGCGGATAATGGAAGCAGTGGAAGAGATGGAGTTAATGGGATAATGGAAGGTGAAAGTAGTGGGGTTAGTGGAGGATCAAATCCTCACCCCCACCACTATAATGGAGTGGTGGGATGATGGAAGGTGGAAGTAGTGGGGTTAGTGGGGGGCCAAATCTTCACCTCCACTACTATAAATAACCTCACACCTATCGGAGGGAAGGTTGGATCGCCAAAGAAGACAGAACCTCGACAGATTCGTGTTGTGCAAGGAAGAAGAGGTCACCGCCGTAGCAACTTCCAAGGAAAGGGTAAGTGGACCTATTAGGCAAATTCTGTATTTTTTGAAAGCAATGGTCTTTTATTCCATGCAATTAATTTGTTTCACTTCTAAACATTTTTTTATTATTGATTTCTGTTATTTTCGTAATTTTGGGACTAGACTGATCATGAACTAAATGGTAGAAATACGTATTCTGAACATGTCTGACATCTGATATCTGATTTCTGACTTATGTGATATTTTTTATCTCCGACCTCTTCTCTAGGAGAAATAATTTTAGAGGGCTGATATTAGTTAAGTCATGTGGAACATGATCCAATTTAAGTGTCTATGTGAAAATCTGTGTCTAAATTCTATTATTTTACTACTGTTTCTCAAGAATTTCAATGTTTGTGTTGTGTCCCCCACTTGCTGAGTAATTCCCAAATCGCTCACCCCCTTACAAACTATTACAGATAAACATGAAAGGGGCACTAAGAATGAGATCGAGGATAGAGAACAAGCCGAGTTCTGGGGATGGTGAATCGGCTCAATATCGGATAGGAGGACTAGAAATCTACTACAACTTCGAATTTCTTCATTTAGTTAGGGGGATGTAATTTAATTCGTTGCAGTGGAAACGATGTACTTTTGTATTAGGAATGTAAAGACTGATTTTGTGTGGCAATTACTATACTACTGAGGCTAGTTGTTTTCAAACTTTGGGTTGAAAGCAACGCCGATGTCAGCCCCCGGTCGATTTGGGTCGTGAGGTGTGACATTTTAGTGGTATCAGAGCTAAATTCTATATTAATTGCTAAATCAAGGGCTAGCTCAAAATGTTGATGTCGGTCCACTCCTGAACTCAAGAGATACATGAAAGAATTATTAAACCATTAGGCCCGAGGTGTTAGATGATAGTCTACCTCTTGGTCGAATTACCATTAACTCCTCGTACAGTAAAATCAAAGGGGTTTAGAATATGCCTGGTCATTCTTAGTATTTTTACCATCTGTTAGACATTAAGTGAACTCTTATTGATTTTTGAAATTATTGAACTCCTATTTGCATGTTCACGTGATCAAATTTTGACCATTTAGGAACTTGCCTATTTTCAGGTTATGTTATGAAATTTTATCTACTTGCCGTTAGCAATTTTGTTTCTCTCTATTCATGTAATCTTATGAAATTTATTCCTAATTGTGTGTTGGCCGTATGTAGCATCTAATAAACATTCAAGTTATACCGTTATGTATATATTTTTCTTTCCTTCAATGTTATGAAATTTTGGATAAAATTCCAAAGCTTTATAGGTATATATATAGAGAGATATAGAATACATTAACAATCAAACCATTAGCCAGCCTAGGTAAAGAAATTTCCTGACCGTATAGGGTGTAGGACGATGGCCAATACAACCAATGCAACCAAGCAGTTAGAGAGAGAGATCGAGGAATTGAAAATGGTCTTAGCATGCGAATGACAGGTGAAGACTGAATTTCAGGAATTAACCGACCACCTCCGAGTAGATGTAACATGACTTGCCCTTTTATCACCGCGCTGTGGAGAAACAACTCAAAGACGCCCTAAAAGAATTGCAAGAGGCCCAAGACAAAATTGGAGGACTCACCGCTCGGACAAATGCATTGTTGGAGCAAAAACAAATCCTGCAATAACAGATGGATCATATTTAGCAAGAATATGGTAGGTACTACAATCAAAAGGAGAACCAAATGTTTGAACCGCAAGGCGAAATAGAACTCCACGGTGAACAAAACACGGTCTTACTCGAAGCTATGGACCAACAATAAGGAGAAGACAATAATGGGGAAGAAAAAGAGGACCCCGAAGAGGACCCTATGGAAGATGAGGAGTTAGGAGATGTGGAAATAATATACTAGGCAACAGACCACTGGGAGTTAGAATAGAGTGTCTCATTATATTATGTTAGGTGTTTATTCGTTGAAATTATTTAAAACGATCTTTCTTTACTCTGTCCTAGCATTAAGTTACACATCCCAATGACTACTTTTTTCTTAAATATCATGATCTTGTAGGAAATGGCACCGCGAGCAAATCATAACCCACGCTACACTTTTTCAAGAAAAAATAACAACGAAGCAGACGATAGTGAACAACCACCACCAAGACCACCAAATGACAACGAAACTGGTGGTTGTTCACAACCACCACCCGGAGCATCAGGCTTAAGGCGCGAGGACTTAATGGTTATAGCAACAATAGTGACGACCACACTTCAAGGGATGGTAAATCCAACTCCTAACCAACCACCACCACCACTAGTCCCTCAGCCCAATGGGGCTAAACACCATTATGAGTCCCTTCAGAAGGTAAGAGTGTCGAGCTTTACTAGGAACTCAGACCTGAAGGTGGGACAAAACTGATTGAAGGAGATAGAAAATCATCTTCGATTGCTAGAGGTTCCCCAAGAAGTTAAACTAGAGGTGGTGACCCCATTCCTGGTGGATATAAAAAGCTGCAAAGTGGTGGGAGAGCATTGTAGCCCCTATGTCGAAAAGGGGACCAATCACATGGCAGATGTTTCGAGAGGTCTTCTTGAGGAAATATTTCCCAACGGTTATGCGACTTCAGAAGCTGACTGAATTTGACAATCTCACCCAAGCTCTAGATATGTCAGTCGTAGAATACTCATCCAAGTTCCACGCACTAGAAACCTATTCCCCGGCGATCATGGTAGATGAGATATTAAAACTTTATCGTTTCAAGAAGGATCTGAATAGCAGAATTCAGACGGCTCTTACGGTCTTCGAGCCAAGGGATTTTGAAGATATGATGGGGGCAGCAATCCGAGCTGAAATGGATATCAAGCGGCGAGAAGAGGAAAACAAATTGAAAATACCTCATGCTAGTCAAGGGTCCTCCAACAATAGTCAAATGTTCAAAAGG
>JBBMJZ010000074.1:5131752-5143824 GCA_037833815.1 Zingiber zerumbet
AAAGTTGGCACTCCATCCTTAGCGAAACAAGGATAAGTACCTTCAGGCCAATTTAGAAATCCAGAGAGTGACTGGAGAACAACTATCATTCTATTCTTACGGCAAGAAACTCTACCCAATGATACAGAACAAGCTAAGGTATTCAAGAAAAGGGCAAGTCAATACACTATGATTGGAGATCATCTATATAAAAGACATTCTCTAGTTCTTTACTCAAATGTGTTGGATAAAATGACATACAGTATATCTTACAAGAAATGCATCAAGGCTCTTGTAGTAGTCATATCGGAAGTCGATCTCTTGCTAGAAAAATATTGTTAGCTGAATATTTCTAGCCTACTTTACAAGCAAATGCTGCTCAACTTTTGAGAACATATTTATCCTGTTAGAAACATCAAAATATTTCTCATCATCCCACTGAATTATTAAAGAATTCTATAGTATCTTGTCATTTTGATCAATGAGGTATGAATATAGTTGGTCATTTCCTCTTGCACTTGCTCAAAAGAGATTCTTATTAGTAGCTATTGATTATTTTTCTAAATGGGTAAAGGCAAAACCATTGGCTAGAATTACTGAGCATACAGTTATTAAATTTATGTGGCAGCATATTGTTTGCAGATTTGGTATTTCACACAAAATAGTTTCCAATAATAGAAGACAGTTTCAAACCAAGAAAATTAAAAAATGGTGTTTTGATTAATGGACAAGCTGAAGTGACTAACAGGGAGATTATCAAAGGACTTAAAATCAAATTAGATCATGTTGATGGTAGATAGGTAGTTGAATTACCTAATGTATTGCGGGCATATCGTACTTCTAGAGAAGCCACGAGAATTACTCCTTTTCATCTGGTCTATGGGGGTGAGGCTGTGATCCCGATTGAAGTTGGAGTGGAATCTGACCGAAGGAGGCTTTATGATGATGGTAAAGTAGATCGATGCATCATGGAACTTGACTTCATAAAGGAAGCACGGGATAAAGCGGCAACCCGACTCATTTCATATCGTCAAAGAATGAGGCAGAATTATAACAAAAGAGTTATTCTAAGGTTTTTGCCAGGTAGGCGATTTCGTGTGGAAACGTATCAAACTTGTAGAAGATGTTAACTAGTTGGAACCCCAATGGGAGAACCTTATCAAATAATATAGAAACTTGTATCAGGCTTCTATTACCTGTAAGACGTAGAAGGGAGAAAACTCAAACGATCTTGGAGTGCTAATCATTTGCTACCATACAGGACTTAACAAATATGATTGTAAGTCATTCATGTATTTTTCAAACATGGTTGATATAAGTAACAGAAAAGGGGCAAGCAATATTATCTGGAGAGGTCAAATAGTCATCTCCAAAACTCCATCTAGTCGATCGGGGACTTTAAGGAATGACCAGATACACTTTGTTACGGGGAACCAGAGGTTTTAAACCATAACAGTCGATTGGGGACCTTAAGGAGTAATCAGACAAACTTTCTTAAGGGGAACTGGAGACTTTAAACCATAACAGTCGATCATGGACCTTAAGAAATGATTGAACAGACTTTCTTAAGGAGAACCAGAGACTTTGAACCACCACAGTCGATTGAGGACTTTAAGGAGTGATCGGATAGACTTTTTTAAGTGAAACTAGAGACTTTAAACTCTCAGTGAGTTAATCAAAGTAAACGGAGGTGAATATTGTCTCTATCATACTTCGTTTAATAATGTAAGATTGATCGGGTCATTGTATATGGATTTCTCGTCTGGGAATATATGCCCGATCCTTATGCGTGGATATCTCATCCAGGAATTTGTGCTTGATCCGTAGGTATGGTTATCTCGTCCGAGAATACATACCCGATTCTTATGCGTGGATATCTCGTTCGGGAATTTGTGGCTGATCCTTAGGCATGGTTATTTCGTCCGGGAATATATACCTGATCCCTAGGCATGGTTATCTCATTCGGGATTATATGCCTGATCTTTATGCATGATTATCTCGTCTGGGATATATGCTTGATCACTACGTATGATTATTTCGTCCAGAAATATATGCCCGATCTGCCTGTCGGACGGGTCCAAGATTCTTTATGTATGAGCAAGACATTCAGCCGATCATAAAGATTCGAAAGTCATCAGGAAAGATTTATTTAGCATTATAGATCATTCAGAAGATAAATATAAGGTCCACTTCTTTTGAATATAATTCTCTATGAATTTTTTCTATAAGAAATATATGACAAAATATGTTGAAGGAGCCAATTCATATGAATACTTGGGTGGTTCTGAAAAAAAAGCAAAATTGCGTAAGGAACGACAGGTAATTACAAATGTTCATTAACATCTAATAAATATCAAGGAATATACAGTATGATAAGGTAGTATAGATACAAGGTTGCAAGTTTATTTAAATTTGCTTAGCAAGTCTTTTGGAAGCTCTTGGTTAAGACGACGGCAATCTACAAATAGAGGAGGAGGTTCTACAGATATGGTAGCCCCCCTCTCTTAATTACTGGACTACCCCTTCAACTGAATGTGTGAGAGTTTCTACAATACGCCGAGCATATTCTTTACCAAACTCAAGAGAATCCAAATAGGATCTGTGTTTATTTTGCCAACGCCCTTTCTCACAAGCATTATATGTTTGAAATTTAGATTGCAGGTTGTTTTCTCCCCTACAAAGTAGCTTTCTCTGGCTTAACATCCTCTAGCTCTTTTCAAAGTGAGCTTATCTGCAAGTCTTGTGCTCGTAATCTTTCCTGTTGTTGAAACAGGGTAAAATCTTTAGAAGCTAACTGTTGAGTTAACTCAAGAGATCTCGAGTCATGGGATAGTTGTAATTGTTCTAAAAGAGTAGCATTATGAGACAAATCTGAAAGGGCCTTATCCTTCAAGGACCTCTCTACCCTTAGTTGGGAGACATTTCGTTGTAATTGAAGTTCCAATTTCTTATTTTCTTCTCCCTGAGACTGTAACAATTGTTGCCAATCTTGTAAGGGTTTTTCTAGGCTAGTGTAGAGTTCAGTCTGCGACTTCACTTTGTCCCGTAGTTGAATAAGCTCATCATTGGGGAGATTAGAAGCAGCTTTTAATTCCCCCACTTTGTCTTTTAAGGTTTGATAAGTTCTTTCGAAATCTGCAACTAGCTTATCCAAATATAGGCTTGAAGCATAGAGCTAAATAGAATAACAACATGGTTACATTTTATAGCCGCAAAATAAGGAATTTTGGTTAGAAACATACCGCAGTAGTTCGGCGACTATGATTATTGACACGTTCTGATATAGTGTTTCTTTTCATATGTGCCTGTGATTGTAACCAGGATTCACCCATTGTCCCATTTAGCTGAAGTAACTCATATGAGACGGGGATAGAAGCCTGACCAAGTTGAGATGGTAGCCCATGAGATTGTTTAAAGAGGATGGAGCAGCCAGTTGTAAATTGGGAGGAAGAAAAAGAAGGAAGTTCAGAAGCCTGTGGAGATGAAGCAGGAGGTGAAATATCAATCAATGAAGGATCTTGTTCAACAACTGCTTTAATCGGCCCAGAAGTAACTGATCTTCTGCAAGGAGGTTTTTTAGCACGGGGCTTGTAGAAGAAGAAGGTGGAACCGGAAGAAGGGGCAATGGGGCCACAGGAACAGTTGACGCTTCCTCAATTGAAGGAAGAAGAACAGCACAAGACGTATGAATGAGAAGTCCTGGTCTCATTATATTTAGCGTAGAATTGGAACGAACATGTGTAGAATGAGCAAGTTCTTTACCTCTAGAGTGAGAGATTTCGGAAGGAATAATAGGAACATGTTCAAAAGTAGCTATGGTAAATGAAAGTTGACAGGGGGATGAGGTATGAGATTTTTTACACTTCACAACAAAAGGACCCTCCTGATCTGATGAGTTGGATGATTCTTGGGGTTGCTCAAAGGGAGGTAACAAACCAAGAGAAGAGGAAGGATGATTGAGAGTATGTTCCCTCAACAAGTCTTCACCCATTCTGGTCAAAGCTACCCTTAATAGACGAATATTGTTATACATAAAAGCAAGAAGGATAACATTGGCTGGAAAGCAAAGAAATTCATATTAAGGGCAATACGATAATGGTCAAAAACATATGTAGAGAGAAATCTTACCAACGGAGACTTCTAAAGTTGTGTCGACGGTGCTAATACCAAAAGTAAATAATAAGCCTTCGGCTATTAGGGCAGGTAAGTTAAAAACTTTGCGCCTTTTAATTTTCCTATAGAAGAACGAAAGATGAGATCTTCAAAGATATCGTCTAATTGGGGAATAAGGGAAAGATTTCGATGTCAGGTTATGGAAAAGAAGTTATCTCGCCATTCCCCTTGTGGAGGAATTCTATGGAATAAAGTGGTTTTAGGGCGTGATTGAAATTTAAAAACACTATCTTCCACTTGATGAGGAATGAAAAGTGATGGAATAGTCGAGGAGATAAAAGGAAATCAAGTAAACGAGAGACAACAACAAAATCAACCATAATAGAGAATGATTGGGGGATGAGTTGATTCAGGGGAAGGCCAAAATACCTACTAACATTAACAAAAAAGGGTTGAATGGGAAGGAGGTTGCTCTTAGAAAATAGCCATCTGGAGGAGGAAGATGAGGACGATCCCTGTAAGTAGGGGTAGCCAGGTATGTGGGAAAGTTATAGTTCCATTGAAGCTCACCGGCTTACTGTGCAGTAAACTTGGAAGAGCATTGAGTGTACCACTCCTCGGAGGTCGACATTGTTAACAGAAAGGAATAGTAGGAACGAGGGCAGGGAAGAAGAATAAGGGATACACAAACTACATGAAGAAGACCAAGTACTAGGGATTTTCCTCTTTTTTTTTTCTTTTAAAATTCTCGATAGGGTATTGAAAAAGGTGTTTTAAGTATGAACGTTAGATGGAGATGGTAAGAAAAGCGGGACCGAAGAGGAGTCGTTGGATGGATTGATAAGGTGGCGGACATAATGAGATAAGTAAATATCAGACGTCATAGGCACGCATGTTACCAATAAGGAAGGTTGAACTTAAAAATTCTGAGATCTCAAAAGAAATTAAATATTATATACTTTTTCTTGTATTAGGAATTCGATCGGTCATTGAATTTTAGGACTAGTTTATAATATATATATATAAATCCGGTCAGCCGTTGCTGGCTGATTGAGTCCGAAAACAAGGTAAAAGATATATGTATCCAAACTCGACCAGTCATTAGAAACCGGTTGAGTATTAAGTTTGAATGAAGTTAAATATAAGAGTGAGCTTGCCTGACCGGTAAAGGTTGGACAAAAATTGTTATTAAGATAATGAAGTATAAATTAAAATAAAGATAATCTATTTATAGAAAGATTAATAAATACTAATCCTAAAACGAGGAAACAAATCCAAATGTAGATTCTGATGGGAAATAACAACTCATCGCTTCAGTAATGAAACCAAGTCAACTACAATCAATATAACATCACACAAATCTCTGAATACTCAACAAAAACAAATTGTGCAAATAGATAAAACATCATAAGAAAAGGTTAATATTCAGAATTGTTTTGTATTACAAGAACATAATGTAAATCAAAAAAAAAATTAGATCATTATAGGGAACGAATCAGGGGGTATGGTAGTGAGTAGTTCCCGACAATCAAGGAAGTTCGGAGGGTTATAAGCTAGATGCCCTTTGTTTTTTAGCTGCTTTAGACCCTCCTTAAATCAGAATCTTTAGCAGCCAATTCCAAGGCATGGACATCTTTTAGTGCTTGTAACTGAGAAGATAATTGGGCATACATTTATCTAATTTGGATGTCATTTCAGCACGAAGGTTAGCCTCTGAGTTAGCTTGAGATTCAAAATTTTCTGCTTTCCAATGACTTGAATTTTCAAATTCTGCCTCAAGAAGTTTACGGGTTTCTTGTAGTTGGCTGGATAATTCCACTAATTCTCTAGGGGCATGAGAAGAAGATGCTCTAGGGGTTTGTTGCCTGAGTGTGACGTTTTCTTGAGATAAATCATATAATTGACGGACCACACTCATATTAATGACCCACCGCCGTAGAAAGGAGAGTTATTGTTAGAATGCATTTATGAAAAAACTAAAGGACAAAGGGCATGTTACCTTAGTTTTCTCAAAAGAAAACTTATCAACCAAATCAGCAGAGGTGAGCTTTTCGAGTTCTTTACAGGCCTCTGCCAAAACGGTAGTTAAGGACGCTCCCAATAATATTGGAAGGGTAGAGGAAGGTGTGGAGGAAGATGATAAAGAACTGTGAAGTGAAGGAGGAGGAAAAAGGAGGATAGGAGGACCCTGACTTCCTTGGGTAGGAAAAGGAATTTGCTCTGGAAAGGTCATCATGAACTCAGAGTCCAAACTAGCACTTTGAATGGGGGGATCTTCAGGTGGCTGTATAGGTGGGGAAGAAAGTATAGGGTACAAGGAAGAGAGGGTAGGTTCCAGGGAAGTAGGTTGAATATCTTCTATAGGTATATCCTCAAGAGTAGAGATAGCTTGTTTTTTGGGGAGGGGCGCTAATGTTAACCTCCGCCTAGGGCATTTTCTTATGGGAGTAGTTTCTGGTGTCTGTTCTTGTAGCTCCAAAGGGACGTACCCCGGGGGTAAACTTGTCGATGTCTCCTCGGAAATGGTGTGAGAACTAGAAGCAAGCATAGGTTGGGTAGAGGGTTCAGACAAAGGAGTATCAGAAACTTGAATTGATGCAGCGTTAAGCTCTGTATTGTGCTCTTGTTCTTTGGCTAGTACAGCCTCCTCTTCTAGACGGATTTGCTTATCAACCAAAGCTCTGAATACCGCATCTACTGCAACAAATAAGAGTGTTTTAGTTAATAAAAGAATGATGACTAAAATATTGAGACTTACCAAAGGAACATTGTAGTCTCTTTAGAATATGGCTCAGGTCAAAAAGGTATAGAAGATCATCACATATCCATTTGTGAATGTAGAAGCGATGACTAAGTAATCTATTAAAATAATTAGAGAATGTCGGTTATTGATAAAGCTCTCTGATATCAGGGAGAGGGGGAAAAAAGATTGTCATTTGGTAGACCATGTGACAGGTCTAGGAAATTTGATAAAGAAAAAAGCATGATTTCCAACTCTTAATGGATGAAGACATTTCTTCAAAGAATACTATCTTTGGGCGATATTGAAAAAGAAACACTCCTGACTCTGACTTTTTAGGATAGGAAAATATGAAATTTTGACGAATGGGAGGAATACTGAAGAGACGAAATACCATGTATAATCAAAAGATATCGAAAAGCATTTGAGGCAAACTATTGCAAAGGAATACCAAAATATTGACTTATATATGCTAAGAATGGGGGAATTGGAAAGCGTAGACCTGCAACTAGTTGATCTTTGAAAAAGATAATGTAGTTATCTGGAGGGAGATAGGGCTGAGCATTAGGTTGTGGGACCTTAATGCGATACTCTTTAAGAATTTCGTATTGAGAACGGATAGAGGTTAGATCGACGGTACTGAAGGAAGAATGAATTTGAGCATACCATGGGATTAAAGACTCTTTAGCCATGATGAAAAATAGAAACACTTGAAAAATAAACGACTTACTAGATCCTTAAGGGGAAAGAGTAGCAGAAGAAAACTAGGGAAGATGAAGAAGCACGGGGTGTTGAAGATTGTCAGAAAAGAGAATCACCAAAGAGTAACTGGAGGAAGACAAAGGGTAAAGAATTAAAAAAGACTTACGGTTTTAGGGTGATATACAGATCACCGTTAAATTGAAACGACTCAATAAAGGAGTGTTAATGGCTGCTTCAATAAATAGGAAAAAATGTTACGTGGTGCTCACCCAGGAAGAGACATTTATGATAGACAGAACATACCAAATCATATGTTGAGGCGCCATATCTTCGAGCTTCTCTGACATTTTCTTTCCATTGAAGGACCAATTACCAACAAAATAATTTCGAAAAATCGCACGATTCTCAAGGTATAGTAACAAGGAAAAATAAATAATAATACCTCATTCGATTGGACTTGAAGGAGAGGCTAATAATACGGGTTATGATAAGTCGACCTGTCGAATAAGGAAGGAGTCAGAATCAAGAAAGATGAGAGGTATATAGACAAGGTGTCTTCACACGCTCGGTCAGGCAAAGCCTGGCCGAGCATAAAAATACGTAGTCTTATAAACTTTTAAGCATATTACCGGCCAAACAAAGCCCGAGCGAACATAAGGTTCTAAGTATATTACCGGCCGACTGAAGGCCGAGCGAGCGGCAGTATGCGTATATGTGCTCGGCTGAGCAAAGCCCGAGTGAGCATAAGGTTCTAAGCATATTACTGGCCAACCGAAACCAAGCGAGCAACAATATGCGTATATGTGTTCGGTTGGGCAAAGTCCGACCGAGCATAAGGTTCTAAGCCTATTATCGGTCGACCGAAGGCCAAACGAGTAACAATATGCGTATATGTATTCGGCTGGGCAAAGTCCGTCCGAGCATAAGGTTCTAAACATATTACCGGGCGACCGAAGGCTGAGCGAGCGACGACATGCGTATATGTGCTTGGCTGGGCAAAGTCCGACCGAGCGTAAAGGTACTTAACCTTATATACATTTCTCAGTACGTTACCGGCCAATTGAAGGCCGAGCGAGTACCCATGTGTTCATATACGCTCGGTTGGGCAAAGCCTGATCGAGTGTAAGAACACTAAACGTTACGTACAGTTTTTAATATATTACTGGGCAATTGAAAGCCGAGCGACCACCCATGTGTTTATATACACTCGGCCAGACAAGACCCAACTGAGCGTAAAGACACTTAGTCTTACAACAGTTCTCAACATATTATCGACGGATTGAAGGCCGAGCGAGCACCCATGTGCTTGTATACACTCAGCCAGGCAAAGTCCGACCAAGCTCAAAGGTACTTAAGCCTTATATTGCTTCTAGTATGATTCCGGCCAAGTAATGGCCGAGCGAGCATTAAGGTGCTTATGTGCGCTCGACCGGGTGAAGATCGACTGAGTGTAAGGACATACTCAGCAAAAGGTGTTCTTATTATATATATGGCCAGCTTAAACGACCGACTAAGACATTTTTAACAGAAGGTATTCTCATTATATATACGAGTGGCTTGAACGACCAGCCGAGGTATGTTCAACAGAAGTATATAAGTATGACAACCTGACATTTGGTGGGAAATATCTTTTAGAAGATTCTTCAGTTATAATGACGTGTTCCTATGCATCCTTCATGAGAAATATAAGTCACAAACAACAAAGGAGGTACATCTGGGTTAAAAAAAAGATTCCTTAAAAGATTATTATACGAAGTCTAAGAGATGATTTCATCTCCTAACAAACTCTAACAAACCGGGGACTAAGCAAATTCTAGCATCTAAACTTTGTTCCTAAGTACTGTACTTCTTCTACTTCTTTTTCTTCTTCTTCCACTTTCGAGAGAGAAACTAACTTGAGTGTCGGAGGATCTAGTTAGGGATCCCCACCCCGGTCTTAGGTCACTAACACTTTGTTGACTCGTCTTATTGTGTATAGGATTGTTGAGGAGCTCTTCCAGATCCCCGGAGGTTCATCTACATCGGAGGGCATTATTCATCAGAGCTAGCGTACCCCTCTCGTAGATTTCAGACAGGATCAACCACCTCTGGTGAATATAGATTCTTGATCTGCCTCTTTATCCATGCCTTGTCTGTTCCTTCTACATGGTTGGTCACCTTCGACTTGCTATTTTAAGATTGTAAAATCTATTTATGGAAAATAATAATTTTTTTTTTTGGATTGAATCCGACTTTTGTTTACCATTTGTAATCTTGGCATATCTATTTTATTTAATGGAAAGTGGATTTTTTTGCTTAGTTTCTCAAGTTTATATAGAAATGCATTACCTCTTTCTTTCTTCATCCTCATTTGATTTAGAGCTTCCACTACTTGATTTATATGGATCTTTGTTATCTTCATCATCAATATAGCAACTGTGACTAGCTTATATTTACTTTGTATCATATGCCTGAAGCCTTAAACATAATTGTTATCTTGTCAAAATTCTTCTTTATGCTGCAGAGTGTATGACATTCTTTGCTGTGTTGTGTCAGTGTCAGTTTTCTTCTTTTGCCTAGTCATTTATGCACTTCACTTTCTTTTGGCATCTCATTAACTTAGTATCAGTACTAGAAATTTATCACTAATTACCTACGACATTAAGTAGGATTTCTTTGCTAGTTATCTGCAATTAATAATGGATTGTTGATGATATACTCATTTACATTCTACTAATTGATGATGATTTACTCATTTACTCTATTGATCAATAAAGATATATTTATTGATTGATTGATGCCTTGGCGCAACGATAAATTGTTGTCCCTGTGAATTAGATTTCACGGATTCAAGTTTTGGAAACAATCTCTTGCTTTAAGGCTACGTACAGGGCCCATATTGGTGGGAGCTTCGTGCACCGGACTGTCCTTTTTATCGATTGACCTAGTATTTTAAATTGTACCTTTCTAATGTGTATTCACCTTTTCATGTTTAACCTGCCCATTATTTCCAATGTTTCATGGTACTTTAGGAAATCGATCAGCTTGTATCAATGCTGCAGCTTCAGCACTTGCTGATTCAGATTCTGTTTTATTTTGTTGAAGTTATTGTTGGCGTTTGTTGTGTGTGGAATTTGTTGTTTGTTGGCTTTCGGATGGTGCAGGAAAAAGAATGAGGGAGCTGTGCTGAGCTGGTAATGGAATTCATTGATTGGTGTGGCTTTGTTTAAGTTTGTTTTGCAGTGTTTGATTTTTACCTGGTGTTGGTGAATATAGGCTCTGGTGTATGGATTTCTTGTGTATGAGATGTGGTATGCTGTGTTTTGTGTGCAAGTGTTGGTGTTTTTTGCGTTTACATGGTGATGTTTGGAGATCTCTTTAGGGAAGTGGCTGTGATGATGCAGAGTTTTGGGTTCTCAAAAGATCTCTTGTCATTGGATTTGCTGATATTTGGATAGGTTCTCAAAAGATCTCTATTGTCATTGGATTTACTGATATTTGGATATTTTTGTATGTGGGATTTGGTGTTGTTGGCTTTTGGATGGTGCATCTCATTTATTTTTCTTATAATGCAACGGTGAAGAAATGGAGCTATTATTTGGTGGTTTCTGTGTTAGTTTCTTTATTAATGTTGTGAGCTATTTGGTTTTAAGCTGTGATTGAATGCAGGTGGTGACGTTGATGTTGTTATTTTGAGATTATGGGCTGAAATTCTGAGAAATCTTTATATGCTCTGGGATTTATTGCTGGGTTTTGGGGCAGGTGTCATTTCTGTGGAATTTCTAGATGTCGTGATGTATGTAAGCTCTGGATATTGATTCCTTCGTTAGCAAACCAAATGCCATCTATGGCAATGGTAATGATTCTCTAATACTAACCAAATATCACACTTATATCAATTATATCAATTTCTATTTTCCACTTCAATCCATCCTAATGTCATTCTCATTTTATGGTTCTAACCAAACATACCCTGAGACTTCGGAATGATTGTAAACATATTGTTAAATATTAAATTGACATAAAATATTAAAAGTAATAATATTTTAATAATTTTTAAAATTAGAATCAGTTAAAATTGACAAAAAAAATTAATTCGGCTGATAAAAAATTGACTCAGCTAGGACAATAGTAAGGGCAAAAATAGGAGGTGAACATGATTTAATCATTTATAAACCGGTAAAAAGCTGAAAAAAATGCATAAGATTTAGTAATATCAAACTTATAATAATAATAATAATAATAATAATAAAACAACGATAATCAAAATAAAAGTGATATGAATACGGTGGAATTGTCATTGTTTATGTTCTTTAGAAGAAAATTAACTGACAGATCTTCTATATGGATTTAAGTGTTGGTGTCGTATTTTCCTTATTAACATAAAGTGAGACATCTCATATTATCTAATTCTACCAAGAGTCCCCAGGGCGTAGCACAGATGGGGAGTGCATGGTTCTGTGATCGAAAGGTCGAGGGGTCGATCCTCGGGGTGTCACTGCCTGGGGTTAACGTCTCCGCCATGCACTTTCCACCTGTGTACCTGCATTTACCTCCCT